>VWYK01005696.1:0-10908 GCA_013399775.1 Semnornis frantzii
ACGCATAAGATGTTTGTTTTTCAGTGTCGTTTAATAACAGCAGATAGTAAATAGAGCATCACAAGCTTATCAGCATAAGTAAAAAAATTTGTGTCTAGAAACTGGATCTCAGGGTTTTGGTGACTCAGTTCTCACCAAAGGCAAAGCGAGCATGAGTGATCAAATGAGTAAAAGATAAAACATCTACCTCTTTCGAATCACATTTTAGCATCTCTTTTCTTATGAGTTCTTTTAATGTGTGTCAGGGAACTTATGCTCTTTCAGCAGCATGGGTGTAGTGTAGCAATGTGTGAGGCAGTGTTTACTAGTCCTGTGACTGAGAAACTGGAATTCCTTCTCCCTCCCCCATAGACTCTTTCACCATTGTTAATTCAACTTGTTCTGTTACAGACTCATCATCCTTACAAGCTCCCCACTTGTTTCCATGTTGCAGCTCCTCTCTCAGTTACCTTTATCAACATCTCCGTATCTGCTCACAGGCAAACATGCCTATTTCTTTATACCACCCACCTTCCTTTTCCCAGCTTTCTCTTTTAGGCTCATTGTTTCTAATTGCATTGATCATAAGGTAAAACACTTGTCCTTACACTGCACATATCTCAATCAACTCTGTGTTCTTTGGGGAAGACCTTGCTTTTCTACCATTGGCCTTAAACAATTAATATCTTAATATATTGATAGCTAATGGCAGGCTGGGGCAACTGAAAGTGGGATTCAAAGCAGAGTTGCCACCACATGACATTTGCCACCTCAGCATTTTTTTCTTTCCTTCCTGTTCACAGGTCACCATACCCCACGGTTTTCTGTTATTTTCATAAATCCCATCAATAGGTTCTATGAATAAAGCCCTGGAGGCTGTATAAAATTCCCCAGGTAATTCATGTCCCAGTTTTGATGACACATTAGTGCTGCTTACATGAGGACATGCTTTCAATGACAATAGTAACAAGTGTGTCATTCTGGCATGTAATGATGGCCTTCAGTGAAGTCTGTCAAAGAGCCAGCAAATGCATGCTGCAGCTTCTCGCACAGAACCATAGAAGCAAAAAGCACTGTTTTCCTCTGATTACAACACATTTCATTACAGTTACTTGGGGCCTTATCTCAGGGGAAGTGGTCCATATCATACTTCCTTGCATAGTTATTTTCTGATAATTAGGACTATGCAATGAAAACTGATTTGTCTTACCTGAATGAATGATCTGAAACATTCAGGTTATTGAAGTGTACCTGATGGCTTTGGCCAGGAAGATGGTAGTGGACTGCAGCTATCTTAAAACACAATATTTGATAATTTTCCCCACTGATTATTATTTTTTCCTAAAAAACTATTGAGAATTTTCTGTTTGGCTATATAGTCTAATGGTTTGACTTTCATGGTCCAAACCCACTGTGACTAATTCTGTGCACTTGTGATTTATTTTATAGACTCCTTTTGGGATCAGATGTGTTTCATATGAAAAAAATACAAAATTCTACACTTCTGGGTTTTTTTTAGCCACATTATTCAATGATTGCCGTTGTCCCTGTCTCTTTGTCATTCTGCTACTGAAAATCTGCTGCACAGGACCTCTAAAAAATTAGTCATATCTAAAATTAATAGACAAATGGATGAACAAATGCTATGCTTCAAGTACTATATGCAAACAAGCTTGTAAAGAAAAGTTATGAAAGCCTCTGGAGAAAAGTACTTGTTACATATTGTGCAGTCTTGCAGATCTTTTTCAGATCTTTTCCAGATTCAAAGACCTTTATGAGGTCTCTCCATTTATGACATCTTGAAATTAACAAAGTATAAAGGCAGTTCTACTTTTGTAAGTACAAATACTGTAAGCTGTAAATAACTCTCTAAAGGAAGAATGAGTCTCTATTTCTCAGAAAAAATAATTCTATTAGCTAATAAACACTAGTTTGATTTTGGAAATATCTGCAACTGATACATGTCACCTTTAATTTCAAATTCAAGCTGATAAAAGGGCAAGTTGCTGTAAGTAATATTCAATATAATTTGGGAAGTTTTTGCAAGTACTTTGCTGTTTAGATAAGCAGCTTAACTGCAGTAGCTTCTCTACTTGTGCTGTTGTAGATCAGCCCTAGAATGGAAGGACAGATGGTTTTCTTGACTACTTTTTTCTCTCAGAGTAATTTCAACATAGTAGGTTGCTTTGTGTTCTCAAAATAAGTTGAAGTGCCATGCTGATTTCCTCAAGTACAAGAACCTTCCACAAGTGAACCTTTTTTCCTCATGAGCAAATCTAAAACTTAATTCTTAAAACCTTAACCATTGAGGAGATTTGCAGGACTCCATCACGAGTTTCTGTAGAAACAAACTGGTCTCAAAGAGCTCAGTCTTTTTGAGATATGTTTTATGGACTGTTTAATAGCACCAAAAAATCTGTTAATATGAGCAAATAGAAAGAGGAGCTTTGGGTTTTTTAGGATGTAGGTCATGCAGGTGAGTATTATTTCACTATATTGTTACATGTATCGTATTTTCTTCTTTGCATACAGAAAGATTCTGTACCAAAAAAAACCCCATGTACACAATGCTTGGTATTCTAAGAAGCTATTTTTAGCACAGCTTCATTTTCTGCCAACTTTTAAGCGTAGTTCATATTCATTTAAATAGTGACGAGTACCTTACTGGTCCCAAAACATATTAAAGAACTGTAATAGAAGAGTTACTGGAAGCCCCTGCAATGCCAGAGTTATTTGTTGCAGTGAAGACAGTTCAGAATCCTGAAAACTCGATCTCAAATACTGTTCCTCTCCATCCATCCCTCCTCCCCTAAACAACAGGTATTTCGACTGAGAAAACATCGCCACAACAACAAATCAAGCTGGCATGCCTTTCCTAATTTTATCTTTTGATGTAAACTGTACTTTTGTCTCATGTTTCACTTGTGCTGGGAGCGAAATACTCCCTTCTCCCACAGCAATCTTTTCCATCCCGTTTTGTGCCCTTTCTTCTCGTTGTACGATGTCAGCATCACACTAAGTGATGTGTGTAAACATAAATTGTGCATCTGACTTCTATTTAGAGCACTTACCTAGGCAGCCATGTGTCTCCATGTAGCAGTTCTGCAGTGATACCATCGGTAGTGTAACCAGTGTCTGCTTCTGAGAAGAAAAGCTTCTTCATCAGATAAAGCAACAGGAAGCTGCTCTACAACAGCAGTGAGGCAACAGCTAATATGTTTCATTTCTTTATTTTTTTTCCTCTCTTCCCCCCCCAAATCTAAACTTATCCATGGGAAGAAAGACAACAGAGTTACATAGAAGTGTACACAAAAGATGGTAATCTAAGAATACTTTCAGTAAGTTCATACAAGTTTTATTGAAAATATTGCCTAATTACACCTGTGGAGTACATCACAAACCAGCTAGGACACAATACATTCTGCAGAGGAATTGCTTCACAGAAATAAAATGCTACAAATTTTTCACAGAGTCAAATAAGAATCCACCTAAGAATAGCCCATAAAATAAAAATTTACCACAATGACTTTAGGAGTTTGTGCAAAAAGAGTTATCAGAATTTTTATTACTGGGTTGTTTTTTTTCATTTGCCTACTCACAGAAGGAAGTATGTGAGCAGTTTTAACTAAGAAGGAATAGCAGAATTTTATAACAGATTGTATATGTTTTACATAAACTGAATCTGAGGTGTTGGATGTGGCTTTCACAGGAGAAACAACAGATAATTCAGCTGGGTGGATTATGAATTTCTCTGTTCCCTCTGAGACCTTATAGTAGCCTGCCAGTATCTGAAGGGGGCCTACAGGAAGGCTGGGGAGGGACTATTGACAAGGTCTTGCAATGACAGGACAAGAGGCAATGGGTTTGAACTGGCAGAGGGGAGATTGAAAGTGGATGTTAGGAGGAAGTTGTTTGCAGTGAGGGTGGTGAGACGCTGGCACAGGTTGCCCAGGTAGGTTGTGGAGCACAGAAGCACCCAACGTGATCTTTGATCACGTTGGGTGCTTCTGGTGTTCAAGGCCAGGTTGGAGGAGGCCTTGAGTGACCTGTACTAGTGGGAGGTGTCCCTGCCTATGGCAGGGGGTTGGAACTAGATGATCCTTGAGGTCCAACCTTACCATTCTATGATTATCAGAATAAGTCCTTGTGTGCTCTGATTTTTTTCTTAAATTCTATTTCAAATAATTCAATTCTGCTTCTAAGAAACTGGGTGCAATTTCACATTGAATTGACACCTATTGGGTAATATGAAAACTGGCCTGTTTGATGATTCAGCTACTAAGAAGAAATGAAACCAAGCTCTTAATCTGCTCTCCTAAAATAGGACATAGTGACTTCCTTAATAGAAGGCAGCTCAGACGCAAAGATTTGGTTCCTTCTTTTTTTTCTCCAGAGCATGACTTTCTCATCCATGGTTTTTCTACAGATGTGCTTGTTATATGAAACTTAACTTAAACAAATCATGCCATACTTGTGGTCATTCCTGAACTAGCACCATAGCTCCCTCCAGTTTGGTGAAAGGGAGTCTTTCCCAGTGTTATCACTTCCCACCTGCCTTTTCACCATGACAGGATTCTGCTTTCTGTTGTGGAGTGCCTACTCTTCACTGAAGAAGTGATTCTTATCATCAGAAATGTACCTGCCATGTTTCTCCATTTCTAAAATTCTTCACTGTAATAATTTAGAGTGGAACCAAAAGACGAAAAGAAGCAAAGAGTGGAGATGATGCATTTTATACATTCTGGAAGCAAAGCTATATGCAAAACAACAAGTCTTGACTGGGCTCGTAGAAAATAATTTAATTTCTGACATTTTCCAAGGTTGTTTTATTTATTTATTCATCTATCTCAACCTACAAGATATCTCAAATTAGTCATCTCAGAATAACAAATGTTTGGGTTGGCTGAGGTTAAAGTACTATTGAAGAAGAACAGCCCAGATAGAAAAGCATTAACAGTGGAAAATTAGCTTCTCTATAAAAGAAGCAATGATTAAGTCCTTAATAATTATATTGGTTATATTTGGGCTTACAAATGCTCCACATCTCATGTCCTTGGGGCACGGACAAAGGTGTAAAGAAAACAAAACAGGTGAAAAGTGATTCTTGATGCAGAATAAATATCCTCAGAGTCTCACCAAAATACCCTTTCCACCACAACAGATTCTGTTTCTCTGTATCAACAGAGAAAGGGAGGCAATGAGCACATCTTAAGATGGAACTATGAGTTTTGAAAGCTGACATTTTTTGGCTCCTGTGAATGAATAAGAAACTTTATTCCAAATCTGAAACTTCCTGCCTGGGATAAATTGCTGCATTAAGGGGTCATTAAAGTTAATTAATAATTCAATGTGGTTTTGCAAAGCCGCCAGGTGTGCAAAGTGGCACAGTCTGTTGTAACCAATTTGAATTAGGACCATAAGCATAATTCTACCTCTGTGTCTGACTCACTGTAGTCTTGAGGAAGTCACTGTCCCTCTGCCGTGCAATAATGACAACTTATAGCTCATTTAGGTGTGAGCAGGTTCATTAGTTAATGCTTGATATTGATGTAAAGTGCAAAATGTTTTGTGTTTGGTATTGTTACTAAAATAAACAGGAAGTGACAGTCAGGTAATGTCAGTGTCATTGAGGGATCTAATGTCTCAGTGATGACAAGAGAGGCAGTGGCTTTACTCACAGCATTCTTTACGGACAGAAACATCCCAAACCTAGGCTTTTCCAAAGCTCTAACACACTGCCCACATGACATCAGCCACTGCGTCTCACATGTCTCATTCTTCCTTTAACCACACAGAGCACTGAATTTGTGAAATGCTGAGGTCAGCAGACAGTTCTCTTGTAAGGCTTTTTATAGGATAATGAAGCTGACTGGCAATCTCCTGATTACTTTTTCCTCTGACCTGAATGCTTTCCTGACCTGGGCTGTGAGTAACACCCAGGCTGTCCTCAGGGAAACTTCTAACGTGCGGCACAACTCCCTCTCAGCTCGTTGTATTTTTGTGCAGCTGCCCTGCTGTGTCCCCCTGGATGGCTGTGAAACAGGCTGATCGAGTCTGGCTAGTGCCACAAGTCAAAACCAACTTCCAGAATCTCTCTCTGGGGTCCTGCTGACACTGCTGTGGATCTGTCAAGGACAAAGGCAATCTTGTGGAGCACAGAAGCACACAATTTGATCAAAGATCACACTGGGTGCTTCCGTGCTCCACAACCTCCCTGGGCAACCTGTGCCAATGTCTCACCACCCTCACTGCAAACAACTTCCTCCTAACATCCAGTCTAAATCTCCCCTCTGCCACTTCAAACCCATTGCCCATTGTCCTGTCATTGCAAGACCTTGTCAATAGTCCCTCCCCAGCCTTCCTGTAGGCCCCCTTCAGATCCTGGAAGGTTACTCTAAGATCTCCTGGAAGCCTTCTCTTCTCCAGATTGCAGAGCCCCAACTATCTCAGCCTGCCCTCCGAGCATCTTGGTGGCCTCCTCTGTACTGGCTCCCACAGTTCCATGTCCCTCCTGTGCTGGGGGCTCCAGAACTGCACAGAGTTTATCTTTGTTGATCTGAACGAGGGACAGACAATCAGACTCTCACAAGATCCAACGGGGGGCAACTAAAAGTCCCAGGGAATGCCCTGAAGCTCTCAGCATCCTTCTCCTGAGCAAGGCCTGCACCTGTGGCGAGACGTGTATGCAAGGCATCAAAGGGCTTCCTTACAAAGTGCTGGAATTTCTACTTCACAATGCCGAGCTCTGCGTACTCTGAGCGGGATCTGGGGGAAAAACACAGGAAACTCGCTGCTGGGTCCTGGTGAGCGCCTGGCAATGAATCAGTCTCTGGGAAACAGCATTGCTGCCGGGAACTGCCGTGCCTTGACAGAGACCCCCGAAAGGGGCCCAGTTCGGCTTCGCCCTCGCGGCCTGGCCGCTCCTGTGGCACTCAGCGAACTTCCCCTCTCACAGAAACCCTGTGCAGCAGCGAGAGCCGCACTCCGCCAGCTTTCCCACAACCAAGATGGCTGCGCAGTAGCTTCACTCGCTCTTCAGTGCTCACTTCCAGCATGGCGGTGCCGCTCCCCCCAGCCGGAACTTGCCTCGCCGCTTCTCAAAGCAGCAACTGCTGACTTCGACCTAGGAAGGGGTTGTCTGTAAGGGCCGTAAGTCTTCCCCTGCTTTCGCCCTTCAGTAAGATGGAGGCGAGGGGAGCTCCCGCCCCGCCTCCAAGGTGACTGCCAGGTTGTGCGGTCACGTAGCAGGCGGAGCCGGTGGGGGGGGCGAGACGTGGTGCGGTAGCGACGGGATCGCGCGCGGGCGCTGTCGGCGGAGAGCAGCGGAGTGCGGCGAGGCGGCATGGGGTGCGCGGCTCTGCTGTGGAGCTGCCTCCTCCTCGGCTGCAGCTGCGGCCCCGGCTCCCGGGGGGTTGGTGCCGCTGCAGTCCCGAAGGCCACCTACGTGCTTGACGATGCCAGTGGGCTGGGCAGGCAGTTTGACGGGATCGGGGCTGTCAGCGGCGGCGGGGTGAGCGGCGCGGGCGGGCCTGGCGGGTCCTTCGGTGTTGCGATTGATGCTGATGCTCCTCTCGGGGCGGCTGTTCTTAAAGGACACCTGATTCCGTCAGAGAGACAGTTCGGTGGCTCCGGTGCAGGCCCTCGAGGCTTCGAAGGGCCTGGGGGTGGGGGGTCGTGGGGGCTGTGTGGGGTTGCGGAGAGGACCCAGGAGAGGTGGGGAGAACTTTCGGGGTAGCCGTGTGTGCAGGTGGGTGGGCAGGCGAGAGTGAAGTTCTGATGGGCAGTCCTGGAGGCCCTGAGAGGAGTCGTGCAGGCAAGGTCCCGGCTTCGGGGCGAGCCGGAGCCTTGGCCGCAGGTCAGCCGTGCAGCGGCTTTCTCTTCACATCCTCGGTGCTGTTGGAGGAGGGATAAACCAGGATGGGTTTTTTTTATTGTGGGAGATTCATCCACAGTAAAAGGCAACAGCCAGTCGTACGCGTTCCTGTGGTTCAACAAGCAGAGCTGTGAGATCCAGAGGGGTCTCACCCACGCATGGACCTGGTGTGTTGCCGTCTCTCCTGTGCCCCTCGTCAGCTGCCCTTAGGATACCGCCAGCCAAAGCGAGGGGATTGAAGTAGAGTGGGGGACAGAGTACTGGGAGGGAGCTGTGTTTTGCTTGTGCGAGGTCTATGAGGTCTGGTCTGTGAGGTCTTGTGTTTCTATTCTCTGGACCCTCTGCAGTAAATCGCAGGTAACCAGAGTACAAGGCAACTGCAGTCTGCAGAACCAGAAACTCAGCTTTGAAAGGCTATAAAAGTTTTGTTGGGTCTCAGCTGAATTCCTGTATTCCTGGTGTTGTAAATGTTTTGTTGTAGGTTTATTCGCTATGTGAGTTGTAGATTAATGAGCTACAGTGTACTTACATGTTTGAAAGTTAGCTTTTCATGTTTTCTTTCCATTGTAGGCCACATCTAGACTCCTGGTGAACTATCAAGAGCCTTATCGTTCCCAGATTTTAGATTATCTGTTCAAGGTAAAGTCGGTTTTGTAAATACAATGTCTAGTTTCATGAAGGATTTCTTACTGTGTAATGCTGGAACTCCTATAGTATATTCAGTACTACTTTTCATGAAGAATTTCTTACTGTGTAATGCTAGAACTCCTAAAGTATATTCACTACTCCTTTAAGTTAGAAAATACCCATCTTGCAAAGCATCTACAGTAATGCTGATTATTGTTGGAACTGTTGTTTTTAACAATCAGTGTGTTGTTCAGGACCCTTTTCTTCAACTTATTATGAAAATTCCTTACAAATTTTCACAGCATGTTTAAAAAAACCCCACATTTTCAACGTATTTTGATCATTCACTTAATGGACATAACGAAGGTTAAATAGTTTTTGTGTCTAAAATGAGGGGCTTACTTGTTCATGGTGATTGCAGGAAATAGGTCTTTGAAACATTTCCTTGCTTTTTGTGTTTGGATTTTTTTTTTAGTATAGCTAGCTTCACATAATGTGAAAATGGCTGTATAGTGCATCATTTTGATAGCATATCCATTCCAAACTAGTCTCAAATGTAAGTTCAGTTACTCTAGAAGGCGTATACACATTATTGGTTTGTAAGCTGCTTTGAGTAGCAAGTGCAACCTGTGTAGTTATCCATCTTAATGTATGGTAAGATTATTGCACTGAATTGTCATGACTTGTTTTGCTTTTGGCACTGTAAATTACACTGCTGTAAGAGGATGTCATGTCACTTTCAAGTAGTGCAATCCAGATGGCTGGAAGGGCATAATTTACTGTGTAGTTTAATGAATTGGTTTTAAAAGGTAGAGTTAGGTATATGTGGCTGGGGTCCTGAAATCTATGTTTTTGGGAGACTCAGGATGTGTATTAGGAACGTGGATTTTCTGAAGGAGTCAGTAGGTATGTGGTTAAAGAAAATCTGGCTGAGAGATGATGACTTCCCAAGAATTTTTGATGTGTTTTTTCATTAAAATCTCTTAAGATATTGAGAGGTACCTGGGTGTACCTTGTCTCGTTTGCCTTGTCTTTTAACGTCATTCAGCTTGTGGGATGAGATGGAAAGGCAAATACATTAAAAACCTAAAATCAGAAATGACTGAAAGAGAAATGGTAAGCTTGCAGTATTTTTTTTCTTATTGTTTTTCTCTCTGTCTTTATTTCTAGCCTAATTTTGGTGCTTCGTTACATATCCTCAAAGTAGAGATTGGAGGTGATGGACAGTCAACAGGTACAGATTTTGCCTGAGCCGGTTTAACTTTTCATTGTGGATGTGCTCCAAGTAATGTGTCGCTTTAGCTGATGCATGGAGATGCATTCTGTAGTTGTGCTGAAGTTGCAGAAAAAAGCATAAAAAAAAGTCTGTTAAATGGTAGAGGAGAAGTTGATATTAACATTATGGAGACAGTTTGCACTATCACATGGTTAGTAAGTTGCATTCTAGAGCAAATGAGTTTTTTCCCCCTCCAAGATTAGAGGGGGGAGATTAGAATCATAGGGTTGTTTTGGTTTGAAAAAACCTTGATGATCACTGACTGCAGCCATTATCTAACTACCATCTCATCGCTAAACCATGTCCCTTAGCACTACATCTCTGCCTCTTTTAAAATGCTTTGAGGATGAGGATTCAGCCACCTCCTTGGAAAGCCTATTCCAGTGCTTGATAACCCTTTCAGTAAAATGTTTCCTCTAATATCAGATATAAACCTCCCTTGCTGAAACTTGAGGCCAATTCCTGCTATGCCATCACTTGTTACTAGGGAGGAGAGACCAACACTCACCTCGCTAGAACCTATCAGGAGTTTTGTACAGAGCAATAAAGTCTCCCCTCAGCCTCCTTTTCTCTGGACTAAACCACCCCAACTCCCTCAGCTGCTCTTCGTAAGACCTATTATTATCCAGACCTTTATCACTTCACCAGCTTTGTTGCTCTCCTCTGGACCTGCTCCAGAACCTCAAATGTTTTTCTTGTAGTGAGGGTCCCAAAACTGAACACAGCACTCAACTGTGGCCTCCCCAGTGCTGAGTACAACAGGACAGAAGCTTCCCTGGTCCTGCTTCTCATGCTACTGACACTATCTATGATACTGTTGGTCTTCTTGGCCACCTGGATCCACTGTTGACTTAAATTTAACCAGCTTTCAACCAACACCTGCAGGTCTCTCTCTGATAGGCAGCTTTCCAGCACATCTCCCCCAAACCTGTAGCGTTTCATGGAGTGATTGTGACCCAAGTGCAGCACTTGGCCTTGTTGAGCCTTACATGTTTGGCTTTACATTGGCAGTCCATTGATCCAGCCTATCCAGGCTTCTCTATAGAGCCTTCCTACCTTCATGCAGATCAAAACTCCCTCCTGACCTAGTNATGTTTGGCTTTACATTGGCAGTCCATTGATCCAGCCTATCCAGGCTTCTCTATAGAGCCTT
>VWYK01005703.1:0-10227 GCA_013399775.1 Semnornis frantzii
TCCTGGGATCTCACCCAATGTGTTGCTTTGTATTGTGACAATGCTGTTCACATGCCTGACATGCTCATAATAATATTAAGCTCTATTTTTCCCCTCCACACCCCCACCCCCCCCCTTTTGCCAGCGTTATGTACTTTCTACATTTGTATAAATGTCACAGCTTGTAATCACTTCCTTTGTCATCGACGATTAATCTGAAAAAATCGAATAATTCCCTGCCCCTTGCCATTTACATATCGCCTGCTACCATCTGTTCTTCTCAGCAGCAGTAAATGATGGGTAATTAACTCAGTGCCTTTGTCTTTCCCTTGCTGAATGTCTGACACATATAGATTTTCTTCTGCCTCTCTCTCTCTCTCGCTGCCTCTGTCTGCGCAGGCGTGGGGGGACAGGAACAACAGGGAGGAGAAAAAAAAGAATTAAAAAATAAATTAAGAAAAAAAAAATGCTGGAAGGCTGACCTGGAAGAGGAAAAAAAAACATATAGAGAAAAACTCAGTGTGAAAGTATTTGCAAAGGAGAAAAGAGGATGGAAATGTTTGGGGGGAGAAGGAACTCTGTGAACTCTCTTAAAGGGATGTGGGTGTGGAAAAAAGCTGCCCTGAGCCTGTTCTAAAGCTCTAAGGTCAAGGTCAAGATGCAGCAGAGAGAAAAGGCTTCATATGCTGCTCTTGTCAGCCCGAGTGCAAAGGGGGGAAGATGGAAATGAGGCCAAATGGAGGGAACACAGAAAGCCATTTGGCTCCTGGACTGGGAGCCAGAAGGTTCACAAGGTGTCAGGGTGAAGCTATGACAGAGTGGTGCTGCACATCGTGTCCTCAGACAAGCCAGCAGCAGGCAATAGGCAGTGGGAAATGAAGGGAAATGGAAAGGAAAAATGAAGGAGAAAAGAAAGGAATACCCCAAACCCTTCTGCCCTTCCTGCTAAACCCTGCTGCAGGCTGCTAAGGGCAGGGGAAAAGACAGCTCCTGGCAGTCATAGGGACATGATGTGATGACCTGAGCAGGGACTCACAGATCCTCCAAGGTCATCTTGTCCAACTCCCCTGCACTCAGCAGGGACACCTCCAACTACAGCAGGCTGCTCAGAGCCACACTGAGTCTGATCTTGAATGTTTCCAGGGACAGGGTCTCAACCACAGCCCTGGGCAACCTGTGCCAGTGTCTCACCACTCTCACTGTGCAGAACTCCCTCCTGATGTCCAACCTAACTCTGCCCTGCTCCAGCTTCAAACCTTTGCTCCTTGTCCTGTCCCCACAGGTCCTTCTGAACAGTCCCTCCCCAGCCTCCCTGTAGGTCCCCTTCAGATATGTAACCCTAAGGTATCCCCAGAGACTTCTCATCTCTGAGCAGCCACAACTCTCTCAGCCTTTCCTCATAGCAGAGCTGCTCCAGCAATCTGATCATCTTCACAGCCTCCTCTGGACCCACTCCATCAGGTCCTTGTCTCTCTTGTGTCCCACAGCTGAACACAGTACTCCAGATGAAGTCTCACCAGAGCAGAGCAGAGCAGCAGAATCACCTTTCTCCATCTCCTGGCACAACCCTTTGGTATTGTTTACCACGAAAGGAAGAAATAAAAACCCCAAAAACCATGCAAAACATTTTTTAGTAAAGCTTTTTAGGAGAGAGACAGCAGAACAATGTGTCTGGACCAGCATTAAATGGCTCTTTATTTGCATGCATTTATTATAATTGATTTGTCCTTAGGTAGGATCTAGAAGCCTCCTCCAGGCTCAAGGACCACTTTGTGCTAGCCTCAGTGGCAGCCCTTGATAGGACACAGAATTGTCACACACAGCATCCTCAGGGGCTGGCCACTGCTCTGTCTGATGTGCACATGAAACATAACCAGAAAGAGAGAAAGAGCAGCACAAGTTAGCTCTGTTTTAATGTGATCCTGTTAACCTCAGGGGAGCTGCATTGCCCAGATTGATTCTTGTGCCAGCTCAGTTATTCTGCTCATGTTATCTCTGTGCCACATGGTACTGTGTAGGGAGCTTTGGGGTTTTGAACATGGGAGGAAATACAACTGGAGATAATTTCCCTGTGGCTCAAGACTTTCTCTTCCCAACACTCTGCCCAAAACACTCTCTCCCAGGGCTTTTATCAAAGCTTTCCACTCAAGGATAATGTCCCTTGCTGGTTCCACACAAGCTTTGTTGTACATCTCTCCATCTTCTCTTTCCCAAGGGGGTTGGACTAGATGACCTTTGGAGGTCCCTTCCAACCCAGACCATTCTGGGATTCCATATCCACAAACCCATCCTTCCCCATATCCACAAAACCATCTTCAAACCCAACTCTGTGTTACTCCTTATTCCTCAAAAGCAATTCCCTGTAAATGAGCTTGGGAAGTGCCCTCCTCTTGGTTAAATCATAGAATGGGAAGGTTGGAAGGGACTTCAAAGATCATCCAGTTCCAACCCCCTGCCATAGGCAGGGACATCTCCCACTAGTACAGGTCACTCAAGGCCTCATCCAACCTGGTCCTGAACACCTCCAGGGAGGTTGTGGAGCACAGAAGACCTTCAGGGAGGTTGTGGAGCACAGAAGCACCCAACGTGATCTTTGATCACGTTGGGTGCTTCTGTGCTCCACAACCTCCCTGGGCAACCTGTGCCAGTGTCTCACCACCATATTTGCATCTTTTAAGCAGCTGCACAGATTCAAAAGCAGCTGACCACTTGCTGAAGTGATGCAAGAGGACTGATAAAGCTGAACTAAACCAAGAGAGCCTAATCATCCATCCACTGTTTCCCTCAGCGTTCATGAGGCACTTCCAGCCCTGCAGAAACAAAGTGTAAAGTCCTCCTAGCGTGAGCTGGGAGCAGTTCCCATCCTTTCTGTCCTGCTGAGGGTGAGCACAGGACATGCAAAGCTGTGATGCAGCTCCAACCACTGCCTGCAAGCTGTTTTGTTTGGTGATGGCTGCAATTGGAGCCATTTGCTGGTTATCCACTGAACAGCCCAGGGAATGTTGTTTGTGTTATTATTATGCACTTCAAGGAGCTCCTTTTGCTAAATTGGCCTAAGAAGAAAATAAATCTCCCCCATTTGCCTTCTGATTATTCTATCCTTATTCATATGCAGGCAGGCAGAAGGATTCCATGGCCTTTCAGCCTGCTTTGAAAAGTATTTTTTAAAGAAGCCCAAAGTACCTTTAAGAAGCACTCAAAGGGAGCATCTTTTTGTCTTCTCTTCAAAGGGTATTGCCCTCTTTCTAAGTTCATCCTTAAAACTAGGGTATCTAAATTTAGACAGGTGACACACAAAGCAGTGTGCAATGTCTTATTTAAAGCTGGCAGAGATACAGGCACCTGGATTCCAGGCACTGCAGCTGAAAAGCCTTCCTTCTTTCTATAGGTACCACAGCTCCTGAGGACATTAAGGGAGCTCTACCTGCATCTATCAAGAGGTCCACGCTGCCCTTCTTTATTGTGCTCCAATCTCAGCTTCTCAGGGGATTTCAGAGAGCTGTAGGGTTCAGCTTGTTTTTTGTAATGAGCCTAGTGGGCAAAGTAGGATGAGCCCAAGTCACAAGGTTCAAACCCATTGCAGGGCCTTTAATAAGACCTTTCCTTCAAGCTGGTTGGAAAACTGAAGAGGCCAGAGCAGAGGTGAGCCTCACAGTTGAGTAGTTAGGTGTGATACACCAAACAGAGGTGCTGGGAGAAGAAATGAGAAGCCAGAGTGATGCAGCTGGGCTCCTGGAGAAGGTTTCACAGTCATGAGCAAGTCCCTTCCTGCCTCAGTGCATGACAGCTGCTGCATGAGTCTGGGTGCTCAGTGAGTGACCCATGTGCTGATTTTAAGGCAATTGTCATAGGGCAGCTTAAGGACATTGGAAAAATTAAGGACATAGGAACACAGGACAATTTAAGGACATAGGAACAATTAAGGACATAGGACACAGGACAATTTAAGGATATAGGAAAAATTAAGGACATAGGATACAGGACAATTTAAGGACATAGGACACAGGACATAGGACACAGGACATAGGACATAGAACAATTTAAGGACATAGGAAAAATTAAGGACATAGGACATAGAACAATTTAAGTACATAGGAAAAATTAAGGACATAGGACATAGGACAACTTAAGGACACAGGACACAGAACAATTTAAGGACATAGGAGAAATTAAGGACATAGGACACAGGACATAGGACAACTTAAGGACATAGGACACAGAACAATTTAAGGACACAGGAGAAATTAAGGACATAGGAACAATTAAGGACATAGGACACAGAACAGTTTAAGGACACAGGGCACACCTGGGGCTGTGTCACAGCAAAGGTCCTTTCAGCTGGGTCAGCCTCTGAGCTCATGTGTGGTGTAGGTGAGTGCCCTGTGGAGAGACACATTTGCAAAGCAGCTCCTTGGAAATTCCCAGTGGGATGACCAAGGGAGAAGGTGCCAACAGCTCACAAAACAGCTTGCAGCAGGACATCTGTCAGTGGCTGCTGCTTTCTAATTGCCCCAGTCTGGCCATGGGCTCCACATGAATCACCTGTGCAGATCTGTCTGCATCCCCCTGTGCCTGTGGCATGTCCTCTGTAACTCTTGGTGTGCAGTCTTGTGGCCATATACAATAAATCCAGCGAGGAACTGATCAGAATGATCAGGATGAGACCTCTTTGTCCATTAGAAATTGGGCTCAGGACTACTTTTCAAGCCCAAGGGCAGCCCAGCAGACATCCAGATGACCTCCTCTGAGTTAATAAGTTGAGGGCAAATCTCAAAGCTCAGACTACTTGACCTCCCTCCCTGGCTGATGCCAAGGTCAGGCACAAGAGGCTCCTGACCTATTTCCATGACACAGAAAGAGTGAAGTGTAGCAAGCACCTTCAGAATGCCAAACCAGGCCCAGGAGATGATGGCAGGCAATTACTGCCTCATTCCCAAAGCATTTTCCCTTGTGGAAGCTTCTGTGGATTTTTCCTTCCCTCTCCCCTGCTCTGTGTAAGTGAAGTCCCTCAGAGAGGTGGTGAGGAGCAGGTACCTCCATGGGGGCCTGCAGAAAACGTTCAGAGTTTTCAGAGCATAAAAAAAGTGCCCAAATCCCACAGCTTCTGAGTGGAAAACAGTTGTGGAATTCTCTTGGCAGGCTTAGGAAGCCTCTCTGCCTGCTTTCAGCAAGAGGCTCCTAGCTTTCCAGTGTAGATTTTCTCCTGAACCAGGCTAATTTATCTTCTTATCTCAGTGTTTGCAAAAAGAGCAATTTCTGGTTGATGAGAGTGATTCAAAGATCAGGCTGAAGACTCATTTATCATTAATGCATTTAGATTAGGAGGGGGGAAAGAAGGTTCTGGTGGTCTTCCACTGAGAATACTCCAGGCAAGAAATGTAGATTGTTTGAAGACAAACTTTAGATACTTTATGAAAGGAGTTCAGTGGTTGTGCAGATGGATTCTTTACAGCAGCAAATGGAGCTTGAATTATCTCCTTCCCAATAGTCTGGGCTATCAAAAGGTGACAGCCTCATTTTCCCTATGCTTGGCTGGTACCAATCCCAAGCTTCAGGGCTCTTGGTTGATGAAAAGCTCAAGACGAGGCTGCAGTGTGAGTGCAGCCCAGACAGCAACTGTGTGCTGGGCTGCAGCAAGAGCTGTGTGGGCAGCAGGGCAAGGGAGGGGATTGTGCCCCTTGGCTCTGCTCTCCTCAGACCCCACCTGGAGTCCTGTGTGCAGTTCTGGAGCCCCCAGCACAGCAAGGCCATGGAAGTGTTGGAGCCAGTGCAGAGGAGGCCAGCAAGATGCTGAGAGGGCTGCAGCAGCTGTGCTGTGAGGACAGGCTGAGAGAGTTGGGGCTCTGCAGCCTGCAGAAGAGAAGGCTTCCAGGAGAGCTTGGAGTGGCCTTGCAGGATCTGAAGGGGGCTGCAGGAAGGCTGGGGAGGGACTATTGAACCTGGATGTTAGGAGGAAGTTGTTTGGAGTGAGGGTGGTGAGACACTGGCACAGGTTGCCCAGGGAGGTTGTGCAGCACAGAAGCACAGATCTTTGATCACATTAGGTGCTTCTGGGCCCCGCAACCTCCCTGGAGGTGTTCAAGGCCAGGTTGGAGGAGGCCTTGAGTGCCCTGTGCTAGTGGGAGGTGTCCCTCCCTATGGCAGGGGGTTGGAACTGGCTGATCCTTGAGGTCCCTTCCAACCTTCCCATTCTATGATTCTGTGATTCTATGACTTGTGCTTTTGTGCTGAGGATCAGCAGAGCAGCTACAGCTCTTTTAACATTTCAGCCTCAGCTCCTTTCATCTGACATAAATCATCTGCTGAAGGCAGCAGGGACAGCATGTCCTGAGCTGGGGGCACAGTCCCCAGACAGGCTGCTGTGGCTGGCAGGGGTGTGGGAGGGCAGGCAGTGTCCTCTTGACTTTGCTGTGTTTTGGATGCTGCTGGTCCTGTTTACATCTATCGAACCAAATCATTTCTTGTGGCACAGCTAATCAAATGATTGGTGATCAGCCAGCAGGCTGCTTGGGGTCAACCAAGGACATGCTCTGGCCTGGCTCATTTAAAGGAGTGCCAAGGTAGTGGTGTGAGCTGCATTCATTAAAGCAGAGGGGGAAAGGCAGCCTCTCAAAACTGAAAAGGGTTTCCAAATGCAGCAGGATAGGAAGCTGGAAAGAGATTCATAGAATGGGTTGGGTTGGAAGGGACCTTAAAGATCATCCAGCTCCAACCCCATGCCATGGGCAGGGACACCTCCCACTAGACACTCAGGGTCTCATCCAACCTGGTCCTGAACACCTCCAGGGAGGTTGTGGAGCACAGAAGACCTCCCTGGGCAACCTGTGCCAGTGTCTCACCACCCTCCCTCTGTGTGCTCCACAACCTCCCTGGGCAACCTGTGCCAGGAAGCTGGAAAGAGATTCAGAGATTCATAGAATAGGTTGAGGTGGAAGAGACCTTAAAGAGCATCCAGCTCCAAGCCCCTGCCATGGGCAGGGACACCTCCCACTAGACACGCAGGGTCTCATCCAACCTGGTCCTGAACACCTCCAGGGAGGTTGTGGAGCACAGAATCACCCAATGTGAGCCTAAATCTGCCTTCTGTGCTTGCAGCGATAGGATGAGGGGGAATGGCTTTAAGATGCAAGAGAGCAGATTGGGACTGGAGATTAAGAAGAAACTCTTCCCAGTGAGGGTGAGGAGACACTGGCACAGGTTGCCCAGGGAGGTTGTGGAGCACAGAAGCACCCAATGTGACCAAAGATGTGACTGCTCCCTCCCTGGAGGTGTTCAAGGCCAGGTTGGATGAGCCCTTGAGTGCCCTGTGCTAGTGGGAGGTGTCCCTGCCTATGGCAGGGGGTTGGAACTGGATGATCCTTGAGGTCCCTTCCAACCTTCCCATTCTATGATTCTATGAGAGTTGTGTCCTGAGCCTGCCTGCCTGTTTGCTTGTTCTTAGCCTTCTCTTCTTCACAGAGAAGCAGCAAACATTGTCCTTGTTGGCTGAGAAATGAGGCACAATTGGTGACTTGCATGTTTGTCAACATCAGCAAGATCAAATGATTGCTCAGCAGGAAGCAGCCACAGGAAATCCAATGATTTTTGGACTAATTAGCAAAATAATAATAATGTCTGCCTAATGATTACCTTGTACTGGGTTGTGGCCTTTTATCAGGCAGCTGCAGACTGCTGCTTTGAAGGGACCCAGTGGTTTTCTTTGAAACTGGTGTCATGGACAGGGAGGATTTGTGACAAATCTTCTGAGACTTTATTGCTCCTTTGTGCAGTTGCTATAATTGGGGAAGAAAAATGAGCCTGCTTCTGGACATTTAAAGAGAGGAAAATACCTTCTCCAGATCTGATTTGGAAAGATTTTTTTGTTTTAAGCAGCTGGTGTATGTGTGTGCATGCAGGGGGCTGCATAATCCTTTCCAGAAGGCTGAATGAGTGCTGTGGTCACTTAAAACCTGCAAAAATGATTTCTCTGTGTGCTTCTCACACAGCAGCAGCAACAACAGAAAAGGCAGAGGCTTACCTGCAGTGTGGTTTTACCACAGAAGCAAAGATCAGGAAAGCACTGGGAGCAAAGCCAGGAAGAAGGGCAACAATTTGGAGCTTGTGGTTGGCATTCTGCATCCCTCTTGCTGAGGTTTCCAGAGTGCAGCTCAGCAAGTTGCCTGGCTTTGCCTGCAGGATAAATCACCAGCACAAGCCTGAGCAGCAGAGATCTGAAGGGACCAACTCCAGCCTGCAGGCAAGTGCTAAATTCAGCTGCAAACACCAAAGGCAGGGTCTGCTTTGGGGAGTGGGGGGCACCATCCTTCCTCTGATAGCCATGGGGGCACTGGCTCAGGACTCTGCTGGTGCCTTCCCCTGAGCACTCTCCTGGCCCTGTGAGGTGCATCACATTCAGCAAGCCATGGAATCACACAGTGGATCACTGTGATCATTGAAGGCCTCAGCAACAACTCCCTCTTGGTTGGCTGGTCTATAGTAGACAGCTACAACAATTTCCCCTCCTTTCCCACATCCCTTAATTCTCACCCACAAGCTTCCAACCTGTTCTGCCTCCCTCCTTGGATAGAACTCAGCACATTTCAGTTGCTCTCACACACAGAGAGCAACTCCCCCACCTGATCTTGCTGCTCTGTCCCTGCTGAACAGTCCAGAGCCATCCATGGCAAGACTCCAGTGATGGAAGCTGTCCCACCAGGTTTCAGTGATGGCAATTCTACCATAGTCCTTCAGCCTAAGGCAGATCTCCAGCTCCTCCTGCCTATTCCCCATGCCCTGTGCATTGCTGTATAAGCATTTCAGGGAGGGATTTAATCTCTTGGCTTTCACTCTTGCAGTCTGACCATTCCCAGCCACTTCCATGGCCACCAACCCAGCAGTGAGCTCAGTGTGTGCTGATTCCTTAATGCTTGATCCCTGTGGTACATCTCTGTAAGACTTTAAGAGTTCTTGTGTGTCCCCAGCATGCTGCAAGGTAACAGGCTGAAGGCTCTTATCAGCCTCCCAGCCTGGTGTGCCATGCCCCAGCTTATACTCCTTGCTGGCCCTTGCCTCTTCTCCAACACACAACTGTTACCTACCTCCCCTGAGACAGCAGTGGAGCTGACACAAGGCCCCACAGTTGTCTCAGGCTTGCCTATAGTAAGGCTGGCTTTCTCCCTCCCCCATGCCAAGCTAGTTTAAAGCACAGTTAATGAGCCCAGCCAAGCCCTGGGATATAAACCCTCTTCCACTTGGAGAGAGCTGCAGCCCCCCTGGTGCCAGCAGACCTGGCCTCATCTGGGGTGACCTGTGGGCAGGAAAGCCAAAGTCCTGCTGGAGGCACCAGGCTTGTGCAATGCTGTTTGGTTTGGGAGAGACCGTTCAAGGTCACCCAGTCCAACCTCTGCAGTCAGCAGGGACATCTGCAACTACAGCAGGTTGCTCAAGGCCCCACCCAACCTGACCTGGAATGGTTCCAGGGATGAGGCATCTCTCAGCTCTCTGAGCAACCTGGGCCGCCCTCACTGTAAGAAATGTCTCCCTTCTCTCCAGCCTCTGTCTCCCTCTTTTAGTTTCCAACCATCACTCCTTGTCCTGTCACAACAGTCCCTACTCACAAGTCTGTGCCCACTTTTCTGACTGGTCCCTTTAAGCACTGAAAGATCACCAGAAGGTCTCCCCAGAGCCTTCTCTTCTCCATCTTCCATCACCAGTGGAGGCAGAGGGGAGCACAGTGCCCTTCTCAGCACCATGGAGCACTGTGGTGCTGCCAGCATTCACAGCAGGCTGGCTGAGACACCACTCTGCTTCCTTACCTTCTATATTCACAGGGCAAACCCACCCAGGTCCTCCTATTCCATAAATTATTGAGAGCCTTTTTTTTTCTGCTACCTTCACAAGGCAGTGACAAAACAGTGGGACAAAAGAATTCCCCAGCCCAGCAATGTTCTGCCCTTAAAATGCATTATTGAAAAGCCCAGAAATCAGATGACCACAGGATGCTTCAGCTCGAGAGGGATGCCCACGAGTGGTTGAGAAAAAAAAAATAGCAAGGTGATGAATTTAGCTCAGAGTCATGAGAAACAAACAAACAAACCAAACCTGCAATCAATATTGCAGGATCTAACTCAAAGCAGAGCCTCTGTCATTAAGGGCTACAACCTTCTTCTGAAAATAAAAATAGTCTCTGGAAGCCTAGGCAAGGGAAAGAGCCTCTGGGCACTGTGAAAATTGCCTCTTCTATTTCATAAGTGTGGCCAGCAGGACCAG
>VWYK01005704.1:0-10151 GCA_013399775.1 Semnornis frantzii
TCCAACAGTTCCATGTCCTGATTGTACTCATCACTAGGATTGGACTTTGGTTTTGGCAAAACTCAGAAGCTTGTGCTTGAGCCCAAAAATGACTGCGCACAATTTTACAATTAGGTTTTTTTGGGATGCCTATCACAAAACTTCAAATCTTTTGTTCTTCAGAAAGTCTGCCCAAAGTGTCCTTAGATGTAGAATTTTACCTAAAAGGGAGATTTTACTATTCGTTTAGCCTCCAGGTCAGATAATGCTCTAACCTTCCTGACCTTCAGTCCTACAAAGTAATCTCTACTATTTAAAGTGCAGGTAGTAGAAAAATTTGCTGAGAAATGGCAGGTGGTGGCTGTTGCTAGGTTCAGCCATCAGAGAGGACTGGATTGCTTGCAGTGAAACTGAAAGTCACATGCAGTGGGTTGATTGCAAAATCGTGAGAGCTTTCCTCTGGAAAGGTATTCTTGTAACAGCTGATCAGAATCTGAATAATTTTCTTTCAGCTGTGACATATCCTTAGCAGAAAATTTCTATTGTGTGTCAAATAATCACTCTCAATTGCTAATATTGCTTTGATACTGCCACTTTATTGTGTCTCCTTTGTACATTTGGTTTGCTCTAGAAGTTCAGGCAAATAAAAGCATTAAGTTATTGCAGTCTGGCTACCAGCACAGCTCTGCTTTTGTTTTGACAAAGCTATTTGTAGAAGAGCAAGACTCATTTTCTTTGTCCACCTGTCATGTCCATTCATCATACAACCATGTGTATGAACCATCTCATTTGTGCTTTCTGCTAACAGTCTAAAACAGCGTTCGTGAGTGAAAATGTGAACATTTGTGATCTGAAATCTACTTCCAGAATCTACTTAGTGCCATTGTGATGGATGGTGTGCTTTACTAGTACTCTATTTCATTGAGCCCTGAAAAGGTGACACTATTTACCCATCTCAGTGACAAGCAGGGCAGTCTACAGTTCTGGAGAGTGCTGCCTAGTCAGTTTTGCAATAGTTATTGCAGCACTTATGTAAATAATGTGTTGTAGGCTAGGTCGGGCTAAGAAAAGGATGACATCCCTGAAATATATTTTTATTTATCAGCCACCTTTTATAGAGTTTAAACCTTTTTGTCTCCTTAATGGAAACAAGAAAGCCACTGGCCAACAGAGTAAGTAGAAAAAGGGAAATTACTTTGCATCTCTGCAGGTTTGAGTCTAATGGAAATATTTTTAATGGAGAAAATTAGATTATAGGCTGTGAAAAGAAAACAATGGTGATGTGTGCTGCACTCATAGGCTTGCTGAGATGTGTAAGACTAAGAACACAAAACATAGGTAAGACACTCTTGGAGAGTCTCGAGCTCTCTAGTTTCTTGCCTTCTCCTCATTGCTGAATAACCTAACTAAATTCTCTGCTTCTAACCCCCTTGCCCATCCTCCAAATTCACCTTGCATGTAATTTACCCTGGGGTAAATTATAGGGGTGGGAAGAAGGGTGGTTGGAAGCCCCCCCTAGGGACTCTGACTTCTGGGAGGGATGTTGTGTTTCTGTGTTAGCTTTAGCTTGTATATATCTGTAACTATTCCTGTCTATTGTGTATATCTCTGCTTGTACATTGTGCTAAGCTGTAAATAGAGCTTCAGTCCTTAACTTTCAAGTGGCTGAGTCTAGTCTGGGGGATTTTACAAAGTGTGGGTGTCAGGCAACTCCCAAACCATCACAGCATCATATGTATGAGTTAAAACCCATTTTTAAGCAGTATGTAGCCAGTCTCTGAGTGAAAGTAGTGTGGTGAATCCAGATGTGCTGCTCCTTGCTTGCCTTCATGATGCACAGTGATCTGGGAGCTGTGGCTGCACATGCTGTCACCACCAAGCCGCAGAGGGATGAACTGGGGAACCATCAATGAGAGTTGAGGACAGGTGTATGTAAACCCCCAGAGATCCAGTGTTCTCCTTTATGTGCCATATTGGAAGGTGGTGTCAGTGTGGGTGGATATTCTAGCCCATCTGTTAACACAGCAGTAATCTCCCAAGTGCAGGGAAGTGTAAGTAAGGACACATGTTGGCTGGAAGCAGAGCAGAAGGCTGGGTCATACTTGGGTCATATGAGTGGTTGGTTTAAAAGAGACCCACTGAGTACAGAGAAGTTCAGCAAGAAACAACCATTCAGTTTTGGTGTCGCAGCGTTCATCTGCTCTGTTCCCTGTTTCTTTAGCAACTGTGAAGTGAAAAGCTTAGCAAATGTACTGGTTGGTGTGTTGGGACATCATTAAAGGACAGACTAATTATAGCAAAAAAGATGGCATTTGCATTGTATTTCCTGAGATTTTGAAATCATGTTTGTGTGACCCAAAGTGTTCCTCACCTTCCTTTCACCTTATCATAGAACTATAGAATTGTTTAGGTTGGAAGGGACCTCAAAGACCATCTAGTTCAAACCTCCTGCCATAGGCACAGATACCTCCCACTAGTACAGGTCACTCAAGGCCTCATGCAGTCTGGCCTTGAACACCTCCAGGGAGCTTGTGGAGCACAGAATCACCCGAGGTGATCAAAGATCATGTTGGGTGATTCTGTGCTCCACAACCTCCCTGGGCAACCTGTGCCAGTGTCTCACCACCCTCACTGCAAACAACTTCCTCCTAACATCCAGTTTCAGTCTCCCCTCTGCCAGTTCAAACCCATTGCCCCTTGTCCTGTCATTACAAGACCTTGTCAATACTCCCTCCCCAGCCTTCCTGTGGCCCCCTTCAGATCCTGGAAGGCTACAAGGTCTCCTGGAAGCCTTCTCTTCTCCAGGCTGCAGACCCCCAACTCTCTCAGCCTGACCTCATAGCAGAGCTGCTGCAGCCTTCTGAGTATCTTTGTGGCCTCCTCTGGACTCACTCCAGCAGTTTGATGTCCTTCCTGTGCTGGGGGCTCCAGAACTGTACACAAGGATATTCATTCACTCCTTGCTTTATGGAAATGTTAAGGAACTTCTGGCAATATCAATCCTATTTAATACCTTAAACAGAGGTTTGTTACAGAACATTGCTGTGTCATGCTACAGTCTGCTTCTTTGCTTTGACTGCTGAATGTACCCTCTTGGTTCATTTCCTGGCCCTGTGTTCTTTTTTGTTTCATCATGGATGCTCTCGGCCACCCCAGCAAAACACCACTTTTCTTTCCTGCACTGAAAGGACTATGCTGGTTCAAAGCAAGAGAGGATGTAAGAAAAATAACAGTAGTGACATTGAAGTGACAGTTCTTGAAGTGCATATGCAGGCAGAGGTTTGATGGTTTCATGGATCTCCAGGGCACTTCTACCAACACCTGACTATCTCCTTTATACTTTGACCCCTCCACAGTCCCTGTTGTGTGACTGCTTGGACTCCTCGGCTGTTTCACCTCACTTCCCTGACATCATCCAAGTTCCCTGACTGATTCAAACCATTTCTCTGTTTGATGTGGCTGCTGATCTTAGCCATGTATACTTCCAACTCAGCCAGTGATATCTCTGATTAGTTTTAGGGAGGCTGCAGGCAGCAGACAATGGCAACTGTTTGCCTGTATCTGCAATATATGGAAGAGATTCCCTGTGTCTGTTGATGGTGTATCAATCTGCTGCGGATCATTTGTTCCCGTGACGTTTTCTCAGCTAAATGAGAACGCACTGCAGAGATTAATGCAACCTGAAGCAACATGAGAACTACAAACCCATCTGTTAAGTTCACTTGGTGCACTTCCCACCATTCCTCAATCTTGGCAAGATGAGAATAAGGGAAGTAAGACTTGGCTTGCTCTTAGACACCCCATTTTTTTATGGTTATGCTGAGGTGTTTTCTCTTCCCTTCTATCCAAGGTCCTTCACTCTACTGGAAGATGGAAGTCTTCCTCGCCTCTCCTGCTTGTTCCTCTGATCTTTCCCACTCAATCCAAGCTCCCTGCTTGCCTGCCATGTAGTCCCCTCTCCTCTCTTCTATGTCTGCAGCACTCATTCCTTGCAGTACTTGCAGCTCTGCGTTTCTAGCTCTGCACCAAAAGGTTACAAGTTCCTCTGGAGGGACAATGCATCAGGAAGTCCTTGACCCAACAGCTTGCTTCCATTTGATTGGGTTTCATTGTGCTGGAAATGTGATTAGCACACTCTTATTATATTTTTATCTTCCCTCTAGCTAATCAGTGGTAATTTCTTTAACAAGATTTCTGAATTAAGATTGGTGTCAGCAGGTTGGTTTGAGAAAATCTTAGAATCTTCCCAGTTTTTTTTTTTTTTATCCGCAGGCAGAATTTCCAAATGAGCCTTCTGCAGCATGCTCACTTGCACATCTCGAATTCCAAAGGCAGAGACTACACATAATTTAGATTAAATAATCACAGCATCTCACCCTAAGTCTTTCAAGTCAGTTTTGATGGCACACTGGTGCAAAATATCAAGCTAGAGGGAACCTTGATACGTGTTGCATTTCATTCTTTTAGGCACACCAGTTTAGTTCATTATTATCCTTATTAAACATTTTCCTTGTTTTTTTTTTTTTTCCTCTAAAGAGACATGTACTAGCTAAAATGAATCCCTAGCAACTAAAATCAGTTTGCAGATGGTTAGGGCTATAGGTTGAATTACACATACACACAAATGAGAAGGATCATGTGATATTTTGGTAACATTTAGATGTTTTAGAGGAGCTTTTATTTATCTTTTATTTATAGAAGAGCTTCTCAGAATCCTCTTCCACAAATAATCACAGTTTAGACCACTGCTCTGCATACCAAGTAGGCACCAAAATTTTTCAAGGCAGTCTCACTTAGAATATGGATTTTAGAAGAGACTTGACCTTTAAACAGAAAACAACATTCAATGTTAACTGCAGCATAGCTGCCTCTCCATTATAATTACATATAGAAAGCTGTGAAATGCAATGTGAAGGTTATATAATTTAAAATTGCAGTCAAGGACTAAAAAAACAATCATTGAAGAGATGTCCTGCAGAACATCCTGTCAGTTTTCTGGCATATATCACATAGCCATTCATAAATAAAGTTGTACAGCTCCCTAAAAATAGGAGGAGTTCATCGTGCACAAAAGCCTGGTTAATACTGCTGCAGGATTTTTGTGTCACTGAAGGGCAAGGTTTCAAAGAGGCACGTGGCTACTGCTGCAAAACCTTTGGCTGCTTTATAATTGTGAGTCAACATCTACTCATATTTTACTAATAAAATATTCCTAATCACATTTTAGGAGTAATGGCATTAATAGTAAATGAGGGGGTTCAGATGCAAAAATGCAAAAGGTGAGGTGTCTTGATATCTAGAGCTCTAACAGATCACTGAGCACTTCCATGCCAGTGCACATCAGCAGCTAAAGGCATTTTTCAGTAAGGCCTCTTCCTCTTTCTCCCTCCCTCTCTCTGCAGTATTTCAGAGGGAGCAGTGCTGAACCATAAACATTATTTATATTCCAATTGCATGGTAAAAACTGGAGGATGCAAACACTGAGGACTTGGGAAATAGATTTGGAGCTTTATTTGGTTTTTAGTACAAGTAAAATTCCTATTGAAATTAGTAGGAATTGCATCATTTTGAACTGGAGTTGAATTTTGTTTGCTAGTAGTTACCATGAGAGAATGCAAGTGGAAGGAACTTCTGTAAATGCGTGCAGCTCTGAGAAATGTTTTTTTTTTTTCCTCTTTAATTATTTTATTGCATGCTAGACCCATTAGGCTGCAATCACCTGTGCAGTTCATTAGATATCTGGGTTGATACCTACCCAGTTACTCTTCTTTCATGTTTTTTGTTAGCAATGTTTGTAAGTACAAAGGCACTCCAAGTCAAGCAGAAATCTTTCTGCTGTCTTACCAGCTCCCTGTAATTTCTTTTACATCTTCTTAGTAAATATGAGGTTATTGAGTTCTGTTTTATGTTTATAAGGGCAATATCCTCCTCAGAGGAGGAAAATTGTGTGCAGTTCTGGAGCCCCGAAAACAAGAAGGACATGAAACTGTTGGAGCTGGTCCAGAGGAGGCCACCAAGATGCTGAGAGGGCTGCAGCAGCTCTGCTGTGAGGACAGGCTGAGAGAGTTGGGCCTCTGCAGCCTGGAGAAGAGAANGCTTACTTAAAAAAAAACCATGTAGCTCCATGCATATACAATAAAGGAGTGGATAAAATGCTACTCAGCTTTGTGATATTATGAGTGACTGTAAAATACAATACAAATACAATACGATACAGAAAAACAACTACTGAGTTGGTTTGGTTTGGTTTGGTTTGGTTTTTTGTGTGTGTGTGGGATGTTGGGGGTTTTTTTGTTGTTGTTTTGGTTTTGGGTTTTTTTTGGGATTTGGGGTTGTTTTTTTTGGCGGTGGTGGTGGGGTTGTTGAGGGGAAAGAGGAACAAATCCTAAATCCTTTTCAGGAATGTTATCAATAAAAATATCATCATGGGACTTTTTCGTCTGGAAAAGAGAAGACTGAGAGGGGATTTAATAAATGTTTATAAATATCTAAGGTTTGGGTGTCAGGAGGAAGAGGACAGGCTCTGCTCACTGCTCCCTATGACAGAACAAGGAGCAATGGATGGAAGCTGCAGCACAGGAGGTTCCAGCTCAACACAAGGGGGAACTTCTTTACTGTAAGAGTCCCAGAGCACTGGCACAGGCTGCCCAGAGAGGTTGTAGAGTCTCCTTCTCTGGAGGCTTTCAAGTCCTGTCTGGATGCATTCCTCTGTGACCTGAGCTAGATTGTCTGGTCCTGCTCTGGCAGGGGATTGAACTTGATGATCTCTTTGCATTTCTTCCAACTCCTGATATCCTGTGAGCTGTGATTGGTAATTGGATGCAGATTATACTTTACCATGTCTAAACATCCTGTAGCTGGTAGCCTGATTGTAGAATTCTGACTCTGGTAGTCCCAGACATCAGTCATTCATCCATAAGGGGTTAGATTCACTGTAATAAAAGACATTAAAAAAAACAAATAACCTGACATACTGCACCTGATTGTTTTTGGAAATATAGAAAAAAGGTCTTAAATGTGGTTCCCTTGTGACTTAGAGCTGGCAGCTGAAAAGAATCAGGAGTGAATATTTTAATCTTTGATGCAGTTTGATAAATCTTATCAGTTGAAGCCTTAGCAATGTGTTTTATCTTAGGAGTTATCTGTGTCTACTCATATAACTTTTACAGTGAGTATTGGACATTTTGTCAAAATCTTGAAGATTGATTTTTTTTTCCCCCTAGATGTAATAATATCATCTCATTGAATGCTTTTTGTTTTGTTTTGTTTTTTTTTTCCCCTTATTGGTAAGGTCTTTTTTAATATTTTGAAATGAAAGCAGCATTGAGGATTCAAAGCAAGTCTGAAGATTTCCTATCTCTGTTAGGTTGTGGTAATATGAAGTTCAAAAATAATCTTCTGAGATGAATACTTTGAAAGAGTGGAAATAATTCCTGGAAAAAAAAGAAAACCAAACCATATGTGACTGATTTGAAAAGTAATCTAAACTAGTTGAGGATAAAGCTGCCATTATATGAATATTTTGGTGAGGACAGATTTTTAGCAGCTTGTGTGACTCCTTTGTTGAGGAACGTTGGTATAAAAGAACAAAGGATATACCTCTCTAGAGACTACTTTGAGGAATGCTGTAAGCCTGGACACATAGCCTTAATAGTAAGGAAGACCAAAAAGTGAAGAAGGCCTCTCTCAGAAAAAACCCTTTGATGCAAACGTCTTTTGAAAGCCTTTTGGAGGAAGATGAAAAAAACAGCTCAGCTCTGATACAGCTGGTTGAAAAAATAGATAAGAACAGAATTCTTAAAAATGTGAAAAAAGAATAAAAAAGTAAGCAAGACCCAGTCACTGACCACAGGCAAGTCTAAGTTTGGTAAACAGGTGCAGTTGGCAGAAGTGCATTGGGTGTGTATGTGACTGCATATGTCAAAATGTGAGAACCTGTCCACTGGCTGGACTAAAATGTCCTGAAAAAAGCTTTCTGTTCAGAATTTCACTTCTAAACTGGTTGGACATTCATCACTTCTGACTATGCCCACTGGGTACAGTCCCAGGAGAGAAGTATCTGCTTATAAAATAATAAAAAGCTCAGTGCAAACTAAACAAAGCTGAAAATACATTTGCCTACCCTTTTTCTAGATTTAGGATTCCCATTTTTTGTTTTCCCTGTCTGCTAGACTATCTTTTCCACTAAATAAACCTCACATCTAACACCTTATGTAATGAATATTCGTTACTGTGTCTCTCTCGTTCATTAAGAGGTTCTTAATGTAAAATAATAATGAGATGTACTCTGGTAATTATTTCTTATGTTCCTGTGCTCTGCAGTTCAAAGAGAAGGTGACTAATCAATCACCAGCTTGAGATGGGCCCAGGAGTAGGTGTGTGAGAAAGAAGGTGCTGCAAGGAATTTATCTTCCTTCCACTGAATTATGTTACCATACAGAGTTAGTCTTGTCTCCTGTCAGATTTACTGCTTCACACTGATATCTTCGAGGAGCAGGCAGAGGTGAATAAGGATAGGAGAGGTCTGGCAGTGGCTTCAACTAGTAGAGAGCAAAGCTGCTTAAGTATGCAGCAAAACTCCCGCTGCAGTGTCAGCCAGGAGAGATGTTTCTCCTACTGCAGGTCACTGCTTGCTAGGCATGATCTTTATTTGGGGAGTATTTTGGAGGATGAAATAGTATGAAAAACTAGAATGATCCCATTTAATGACCAAATGCACTTTAAAAAACAAACAAATGAAAAATAACTTGATTTTCTTCCTGGTATAATTTTATTATGTTTAACTGAATAGAATCATAGAATGGTAATGTTTCACATTGAGCCTACAAAGAAGCAAGAGGAATCATAGAATGGTAAGGTTGGAATGGACCTCAAAGATCATCTAGTTCCAACTCCCTGCCATAGGCAGGCACACCTCCCACTAGTACAGGTCACTCAAGGACTCATCCAACCTGGTCCTGAACACCTCCAGGGAGGTTGTGGAGCACAGAATCACCCAACGTGATATTTNCCAGTACTTGTCTTTGTAATACAAGTCTGCTTTCAAAAGCACATTGAAAAATGTGTAGTCACCTAGAGCTGTGCTGTTCTCACATGCAACCATCTTGGTATTTGTCCTGGTCAATCATTTGGGCCACTTGAATTTGTTATTACTGAAGTATATTCCCTGTTTTCATTGGAGTCCTTTGCTATCACTTCAATGCATTTGTAATTTCAGAACCTGTTTTTCCACAGCCCTTTTTCTACAGGAGCAATTTAGAGACTCAAGCCAGCAGAATGCATGCGATAGGAAAGATGTCATTTTCCTTTTCACAACCTCCTGTTTGCCTCTCTAGATTTGATAAAATGCTGCTTTAATGCTCAGATTTATGTTTGCAGCACTGTGTGGCTGCCCGTCTCCTTGATTACCTTCAAGTGCCTGATGTTTGGTCAAGCAAGGGCTATAAGTACTCTGTGAAAGAGCATTATTATATTCTGGAAAATAGAGTTCTCACTGACATTTCTGAGAGTTCAAGTGTTTTCCTGATGCAGTGGTTGACCTCCTCCTCTACATACACAGGATTACTTGAGTCTTTGAGGGGGATGTCTGTTTTAGCTTTGTCTATTGAGGTACTGCAGCAACAGCAATATATGGTTTATGTGTTTGCATAGTAAGTGTGCATAGAAACACAGAAACATGAGTACAGTTCTGCAGCCCCCAGCACAGGAAGAACATAGAACTGTTGGAGGTGGTCCAGTACAGGCCACAAAGATTATGAGAGGGCTGCAGCAGCTCTGCTGTGAGGACAGGCTGAAAGAGTTGGGGCTCTGCAGCCTGAAGAAGAGAAGGCTTCCAGGAGACCTTAGAGTAGTCTTCCAATATCTCAAGGGGGCTACAGGAAGGCTGTGAAGGGACTATTGACAAGGTCTTGTAATGACAGGACAAGGGGCAATGGGTTTGAACTGGCAGAGGGGAGATTTAGACTGGATGTTAGGAGGAAGTTGCTTGCAGTGAGGGTGATGAGACACTGGCACAGGTTGCCCAGGGAGGTTGTGGCTGCTTCTTCCCTGGAGGTGTTCAAGGCCGGATTGGAGGAGGCTTTGAGTGACCTGTACTAGTGGGAGGTGTCCCTGCCTATGGCAGGGGGTTGGAACTGGATGGTCCTTGAGGTCCCTTCCAACCTTACCATTCT
>VWYK01005716.1:2595-20449 GCA_013399775.1 Semnornis frantzii
AAGGGAAGGGAAAATAAAAAAGAGAATAAAAGGAAAACAAACGAAAAAAAAGAGAAAAGAAATGAAAAGAAATTAAAAGAAAAAAGAAAAGAAAAGAAAAGAGAGTTATGTTGAAAGAAAACAGGAAGTCTGCAGAATCAGACCATTTTATGGTAAGAAAAGAGAAAATGGTGATCCTCATATTCAGCAGAAGCCCTGTGACCCTTCTGGTAAGAGTGACCTTTTGGGAGCAAGCATAAAGATGTGCAGGAGAACTCAGCTGGGTGGGTACATTCGGTATCGATTTGTTTGCTCTGAGTTTGTCAGAAGATTGGCTGTTAGCTATCAAAAGGGCAAACTGCTGGCCTCTGGGTTAGTTTGTTCTGGTTTTCTTCTGAGGCCTCTGTGGACAGAGGAAGGATTAAATAATTAGAAAAAAACAATCCAAGAAGGCTACTTTTTGTTCATTTTTGTTCACTTCTCTGATTCTTTTTTTTTTTTTTCTTTTCCTAATTTGGGGATGAATCTCCCCTTTCAAGGAGAAGGGGGATACACAGTGCTCTGTGTTGCTGTCTCATCCTTTCCTGGTGCCAGGGAACAGAAGTTACACTCCATATCTAAACTTACTCCTGCTGAGAGATGCTGTTGTAACTGGCCATTTTTGCTCTTGAAGGATTAGCTACAGGGAAAATTCAGAGGAAAAGATTCACTTTGCACTGCAATGAGGCACACAGCATACAGATACTATTCCCCCCTAAGCCGCTTCTCCTTTATAGGATTTAGCTTACCTAGCTGGATTCTGTGACTCTATCCCTACCAAAACCCTTGAGCTTGAGCAATGTCCTGAGATATTCCATGCTGTTAAATTGTTATCAGGATTCCTTACCTTGGTTGTGGCCTGAAGCAATGAGAGCCCCATGCAGAAAGGTCTCAATATTTGGCTCTTTTAGCTGGAGCAGCTGGCCTCCAGGATCATTTTGTTTACTGGTAGAAATCTGGGCCATTCATTTAAAGTAGTGTGATGTAATGGCTGGACTATGTTTTCCTCCACTCACACAGAATCACAGAATGGCAGGGGTTAGAAGTGACCTCTGGAGATCATCTAGTCCACCCCTGCTGCTACATCAGGGTCACCCAGAGCAGGTTGCCCAGGATCACCTCCGGGCAGCTTTGGCATCTCTCCAGAGAAGGAGACTTCACAGCCTCTTTGGGCAGTCTGTGCCAGTGCTCTCTCATCCTCACAGGAAAGAACTTTCTCCTCATGCTTTGATTAAGCTTTTAATTTCTTGTTTGCTTGCATGTCTTCCTCTCCCTCCGTCTTTCTTGCGTTTGTTCTCTGCTCCTTGCATGCTAACACTTGCTACTATATATATAGCATTTCCAAACTGAAAAGCTTTCACACAGTGCCTTTATTTCTTGACTAGCTGAGTGATTTCCCTGTTAGTATGGAGTCTGACAGACAGATGCTTCTGGTTTACTAGTCTCATCCAGTGAAGTTCATTAGGAGTTGGTGCTGTTAGGAAACAGGAAGGTGCTCACTTATAATTGCATCTCTTTAATGGTTACCTTGTCTGTGGATTCAGATTCATCACCATCTTTGTTCTAGAAAGTGAGAATCTGCTTCTGCTAATAGGGCTGGCCCCTTGTTAGACACAGCAGCAGTCAGCAGTTGCTTTAGGGGGTGATCTATGTCACTTTTTCTCAAGTACTCTTAAGGATTGACAGTGGGATTGTGTTGGGGTACCTTTACTTTCATATTGAAGACCTGAAGATTGCTTTCAGAGGTCCTTGATCTCACCCATGCTGAACCACAGATAAATCAAGGAACCAGAGAATGCCAGGTTGGAAGGGGATGTCAAGGACCACTTGTTCCAACCTTTTGTGGAAAAAGCACCCTGTCCAGCTGAATCTGGAAAGTGTCCAATGTTGGGCACTCTGTGACTTTCCTGGGGACATTATTCCAGTGGTTGATTGTCTCTTGTGTCCAGTTGGAGTCTCCTCAGGAGTAACTTGTACCCATTATCCCCTGTTTTTCCTGCAGGACTCCCTGTAAAAAGAGAGTCTCCATCATCTTTGTAGCCACTCTTTAAGCACTGGAACATGATGATGAGGTCTACCCTAATCCTTTTTTCTTAAGGCTGAACAAACTCATTTCTCTCAGTCATAGAATCAACCAGGTTGGAAGAGACCTCCAAGCTCATCCAATACAACCTATCACCCAGCCCTAGCCAATCAACCAGACCATGGCACTAAGTGCCCCATCCAGGCTTTTCTTGAACACCTCCAGGGATGGGGCCTCCACGACCTCCCTGGGCAGCCCATTCCACTGCCAATCACTCTCTCTGGCAAGAACTTCCTCCTAATATCCAGCCTAGACCTCCCCTGGCACAACTTGAGACTGTGTCCCCTCCTTCTGTCACTGGTTGCCTGGGAGCAGAGACCAACATGGCAGCTTCCCAGTCCTTGGATCACCTTTGTGGTCCTTCTCTGAGCCCTCTCCATCCTGTCACATCTATTTTTGATAGCAGACCTATAACACATGCAGATGTGATCCTCTGAAAAACAAACTCTCTCAGGAGTATTCAGCAGCCACATCCTACTCTGAGTTTTCTGTACCAAGCGTAACCCTCAGTTCCAGGTACTGCCCTAGAGCAGCAGTCATCTGCTGTGCCTTCTCTGCATGCACTCTGATCTTGTTGGCGCTGCATGGAGGAGTGAGAAAGTCAGAAAAAGCAGCAGGAGTCTCGAAGGCAGGCAGACTTCCATTATCAGAAAGTAGCTCTGTAATCCTCCCAAGAGCCAATGCCTCCAGCCTAACTTCATGCTGCAGGTGATTTCTCCAGGCACACTGCACTGGGAGCATCATATGTGGGTGTTGCATGTGGGATCTGTAGAATAACATGGAGGGTGTTCTCCAGTGGCATTTTGGTGCTGTGCTTTTCTAATGATACCTAGGGAATGAGAAAACTCAGTGAATTTGATTTGGAGCAGATCCACAAAGAAGGAGAGAAGTTGGTGAGACCTAATTCTCACAGTCTGTGAGAGAGACTGACTGATTAGTGGAGTCACTAAGAGCTTATGGTTACATGGTGCAGCTAACTGAGTGTGTGACCTCTCAGCTGATGGAAGTCCCAGCAGCAAATAAAGCCTTCTCCAGCACTGAGCTACCTTGTGTCACAGTTTTGCCTTCTGTAGATACTTCTAGAGAAGACAGAAGGCTTGAGTGTCCTTGCTGTGCAAGCTATCAGATGCATAAACTGTGAACTCAGCAGTGTACAAACAGAGGTGACAGAGGACCTCTTGGTACTTCCCATACCCAGCCCAATATACTACTCTAGGTATAGCCTGAATGTTTCAGATGAGGTCCAGGCAAGAGTTTGGTCCAGATGACTTCTCTGGGGAATGCCTTTAGGCCTGGGAGCTTTTGGACCCAGGGTACCAGATAAGCAAGCTCCTACTGCCCTTTTACAACCCCTCTAAAGCTGTCTCAGGGTGGATGGTTGGGGAGTTTGATCTCACAGACATTACTGACAGCGTTATTGCAGGGCAATTTAGATGCAGCTTGAGTCTGCTTGGAGGCATGTCTTCAGTCATATTAATTTTCCTAAAAGAGAAAGGTCAACATAAATGAAATAAAAGTCATTTTGCTTCTCACTGGGAGCCATACAGCGCAGCAGTAAAAAGAAGTTGCAGAACAATCACTCAAATATTACAGAGATGAGAGTTTAAAGGGTCCAATAACTTAAGAGAACTCCATTCACTATGTTCTCCCACTGGTATAACAGTGGAAGATCAACTGAAGGTCATAACTATGGATTGACATATGTGTGGTACTGAGCTAACTGGTGACTGCTTGTAATGCTTTGAGTGAAACCTTAAAATGACCTTTTTTTTTTATTTGCTAAAAGCTCCCATTTTCTGTATAACCCTGGACCCAGTCCATTCATAGAATCATAGAACCATAGAATGGTAAGGTTGGAAGGGACCTCAAAGATCATCCAGTTCCAGCCCCCTGCCATATGCAGGGACACCTCCCACTAGAACAGGTCACTCAAGGCCTCCTCCAACCTGGCCTTGAACACCTCCAGGGAGGGAGCAGCCACAACGTCCCTGGGCAACCTGTGCCAGTGTTTCACTACCCTCACTGCAAACAACTTCCTCCTAACATCCAGTCTAAATCTCCCCTCTGCCAGTTTAAACCCATTGCCCCTTGTCCTGTCATTGCAAGACCTTGTCAATAGTCCCTCCCCAGCCTTCCTGTAGGCCCCCTTCAGATACTGGAAGGCTACTATAAAGTCTTCTCAAAACCTCTCTTCTCCAGGCTGCACAGCCCCAACTCTCTCAGCCTGTCCTCACAGGAGAGCTGCTGCAGCCCTCTGAGCATCTTTATGGCCTCCTCTGGACCCGCTCCAACAGTTCCATGTCCTTCCTGTGCTGGGGGCTCCAGAACTGCACACAGGACTCCAGATGGGGTCTGAGGAGAGCAGAGTAAAGGGGCAGAATCCCCTCCCTTGCCCTGCTGCCCACACTGCTCTTGATGTGTTCCCCTATGGGCAGGGAGATTGATAAACAAAAAAGGTCTGATGACTTCATGGCTGTCTGGTCTACAGCAGCAGCTCTGTAGGTGTTCAGAAGTGCTATCCAAGTCACTGTCCAGTGACCAAGCACTTCCTTCTCAGACTATGGGCAGAGGAACTCAGCTCACTGAGAATGTCAGGCCACCTGAAATGCTGAGATCAGATGGTAGCAGAGTGCTGCATGAGGAGCTGGATACTATCTCCTCTGCAGAGATCCAAACCCCTCCTGGACACAACTCTCTGCAACCTGCTTTAGAAAGGGAATTGAGGTAGATGATGTCCAGAGGTCCCTTCTAACCCCCACTATTTTGACATTCTGTGTTAGTGAAGGCCTGGAAATGAAGCATGATATTTTCAGTGCCCTTTAAACAAAGCAAACAACTCACCAAAAAAAAGAGCTCCAAAAAACTGATCCTCACACCTTGAGGGATGAAATATCAGCTAGGGTCTGTAGGAGACAAATGGTTGAGTCAAATGAGATGTTGGCTGGCTGACATTGCAGGATGAGGTCTCATGCCCTGACTCAAGCCAAGACCTGGGACTGTGTATCTTGGAAAAGATTATGATGGATCTTACCAGTGCTTGTTAATACCTAAAGGGCAGAAGTTGAAAGGATGGGGCTACACTCCTTTCAGTGGTACCCAGTGACAGAACAAGGGGCAATGGGCACAAACTGGAAGAGAGGAAGTTCCCTCTGAACATGAGGAGAAACTTTTTCCTGTGAGGATGACAGAGCACTGGGCCAGACTACCTGGAGAGGTTATGGAGTCTCCTTCTCTGGAGAGATTTTCAAACCTTCCAGGATATGATCTTGGGCAACTTGCTCTGGGTGGCCCTGCTTTAGCAGGGGGGGTGGACTAGATGATCTCCAGAGGCACCTTCCAGCCTCTATCATCCTCTGACTCTGAAGCACTGCTTCAGTCTTGGGATGAACAGCAGAGAAATGCATGTGGCATTTTACCATTTTGAGTTGTACATTTTATCTCTGGGAAGCCAAAGGAATCAAAGGCAGAATTTAAATGTGAATCTCTCATCTTGTTTCTTGTTGTGGTCTCTAGCAGAGCCACGTCAGGCTGTTGTGGAATGTAGAGATGAGTGAAAGGTTGTGGAAAAAGATTATTTGAGAAACAGTATTCAGTGATCTGATAAAAGATGACAACATAATTAATATCCTCAAGGAGGCAGAGTTAAAGCTCTATGAGCCTTGCATTTCTCATTTCCTGACTTTTGAGTGCTTAACTGTGCATATTTAATGTTATATTAAAATAAAGGAGAGGTGCATGCTATAAGCAAATAGTCCTTTTCCTGCTACTTGAGGTTATTGAATTATTTCATGGAAGATGCACTGTTTTGATGATATCTGCATGATGAGAATCGAAGTGACATCAGCTGTGAGCCACATTTGTAATTATAATACCCTGTTAGTAAAGCTGGCCACATGTTTTTTAATCCAGTATCAGAGTACATGCTGCTCTTGGTCAGATGCTGACTAAATAGAATCATAGAATCACAGAATCATTAAGGTTGGAAAAGACCTTTCAGGTCATCAAGTCCAACCATCACCCAACTATAATGGCCACTGAACTATACCTTGAAGCACCACATCTACATGCTTCTGGAGCACCTCCAGGGACAGCAGCTCCACCTGGGAACTTGTTCTGCCATGTCACTACTCTTTCAGTAAAGAAATTTGTCCTAATGTCCAATCTAAACCTCTCCTACTACAGCTTAAGCCAATTTCCTCTTGTCCTATCGCTAGTTACTTGGGAGAAGTAACCAACTCCAGCCTCTCTACAACCTCCTTTCAAGTAGTTGTAGAGGTCAAAAAGATCTCTCTTCAGTCTTCTCTTCTCTGGACTAANGTGGTGAGACACTGGCACAGGTTGCCCAGGGAGGTTGTGGCTGCTCCCTCCCTGGAGGTGTTCAAGGCCAGGTTGGATGAGGCCTTGAGTGACCTGTACTAGTGGGAGGTGTCCCTGCCTATGGCAGGGGGTTGGAACTGGCTGATCCTTGAGGTCCCTTCCAACCTTACCATTCTATGATTCTACAAAATAACCTGGAACCCCTCAAACCACAACAACCCCAATATGAAATATAAGGAACATGGTTCTGATTGGAAACATAAATGGCCAGGGCTGTTTTGCTGCTCTGCAACATGCTGTTACCTAGAGCCACTTGTGAGGAAAACATGGTCTGGGCAATCAACCTAGAATGGATTAGTAACTTTGCTGCTGGGGATGCTGGAGCTCCATTAGTTTAACACTCATCTGAAATATGGTGGAGATGCTTAGAGACAGATTTCCAAACAGAAGGGTAAGTGTTCAGAAGTAGTGGGGAAGGGGTTCAGTGGGGATTATTCCCAGAGATGTCACCGAGACGCTCTGCAAATGTTTCCTCTTATAACTTGGTAAAAGAGAGAAGTGCCTTCACAGCAGGTGTCACAGGCTTGCTCTTTAATCTGCCTGGCTGCCATTTGCTAGCCCCAGCACCTCAGGTGTAAAAGTCACAAGTCTGTGCAGCCTTGCAGATGGAAGAGCCACATTAAATAATAAAATGTGAAATCAATGTGCAGCTCTTGGCAGAGGTGGAGTACTGACACAGTGCTGCAAATAACAGCAAGGCTGTCGCTCCTGGTGTCCCTTACTGTGCTTGCCAGCAGACTTGTGAAGCTGCATTTGGGGATGTGAGTTATTTTCTGCCCTGCAGGGAGGGTTTCTGTGTGAGCACCTCTCTACTTGAACGTGCTGGGGACTGAAATATGATGGCAGCTCTGTTACCTTTTGAGTAGGTAAAGTACATTCTCATCTTTGTGCTCTCAGAGCTCCAGAACTTTTCCCTCTCATCCTTGGTTGTGTGTACCAAACAACCTTCTCTGCTCCACTGTGGTGAGGCCCTACCACCACTGCTGTGTCCTCAGCACAGGAAGGACATGGACCTGTTAGAGTGGTTTCAGAGGAAGATTCCATGATTCTTTAAGGATGCTATAGGAGTACCAAGTCTTTGTTACCAGGCAGGACTGACCACGAGACAGAAGCTCCTTGGCCATAAGTGAAATATGCATGAGGTGATTTTGGGGGAACTTCAGGAGATATAGGGCTACTGCATGTATTGTATTGAAGTTTCCACAAAGCCACCTACCCACAAAAACGTATTTACATCTGTCTCCCAAGATTACTTCCCATAATCAGTATTCTAATCAGATCAACAACATGTCTTGTTAGGTGTGGAGAGGAGACTGGGATGTGCACAGCTGAGTGCTAATGGGAGGTGTCCCTGCCTATGGCAGGGGGTTGGAACTGGATGATCCTTGAGGTCCCTTCCAACCTTACTATTCTATGATTCTATGATTCTGTGCTTTCATGGGTGTTTCCACCTATGCAAACCTGGAATGACTGTGTCTGTGGATGCAGAGTCAGAATACAATCAGGTCTGTTGTGTGGGTGGGGAACTGCAAATGGCTTTCAACCATCTTGAGGCCAATTTTCCTTCACCCAATCTGTTTTTTATTCTGTGTGGCTGAAAAATGGTACAAACTGCATAATAACAGAGGGCCAGATATGTTGGGACTGACCAAAGGTACATGCAGTCCATTGCACTGATGGCATCCAGCCAGGCTGGATCCTCACCTGGTATCCTTCACAGTCAGACCTTGTTGCCCATAGCTGGTGTACTGATATTTAGATAATATCTAAGTATTGCTGTTGGAGTCTAGAGGAGGCCACCAAGATGCTCAGAGGGCTGGAGCAGCTCTGCTATGAGGACAGGTTACAAGAGTTGGGGCTCTGCAGCCTGGAGAAGAGAAGGCTTCCAGGAGACATTGGAGTGGCCTTCCAGTATCTGAAGGGGGCCTACAGGAGGGCTGGGGAGGGACTGTTGACAAGGTCTTGTAATGACAGGATGAGGAGTAATGGGTTTGAACTGGAAGAGTGGAGATTGAAACTAGATGTTAGGAAGAAGTTCTTGACGGGGTGGTGAGACACTGGCACAGGTTGCCCAGGGAGGTGATCACATTTGGCGATTCTGTGCTCCACAACCTCCCTGGAGGTGTTCAAGGCCAGTTTGGATGAGACCTTGAGTGACCTGTGCTAGTGGGAGGTGTCCCTGCCTGTGGCAGGGGGTTGGAACTGGATGAGCTTTGAGGTCCCTTCCCATCTAAACCATTCTACAATTCCATGATTCTGTTGGAGGATGTAGCTTTGCTACAGCTTTTCTGGAGCTCTGCATCATGTGGTAGAAGGAAGGGTTGCTTTTCCCTCACCCTGAGCTGTGTAAAAAGCACAGGTCCGTCTCCTGTGCAGGCTGTAGGCTGGGTTTGGAAATCAGGTGATTGGAGCTGGACATGAGATCTTCAGGTTGGAAGGGAATCTCGAGTGCCCAGGCTCTCAATCCTTCCTTTTCCAAATATTTTTGGAAGGAAAGGACAAGCTCCAGGTGCTGAAAGATTGTGCCATTCAGGCTGTTGTCACTCTTTCTTCATTGAATTGCCTGTCTTGCTCCTTCAGCAGGTGGATCACAAAATGTGCTCTCCTGACACCCTTAGAGAGGAAGAACAGCTCAGAGAAGGATATCACTTTCCTTCTGGCAGAGAAAAGTTCTTCTCTTGAGGATTTGGAGCAGACTTCAGAAAGAGTGAGGGACTCACCTCTCTGGATCCCACTGACCCCAGAACTTTTTGGCCACAGTGAACCAGGCTTTGAAGATTCACCTGGTTGACCAGGTTGGGATGGAGAGCCCTTGCTCAGGTTGTCTTCTCCAGTGCCCACTGGCAAATCCCAGTTACTGAGGGCCTCGCTGTGGTTCCATAGTGCATGTTCTGGGACATGCACACTCCAGGTTTTCTGCTAAAAATGAAAAAATCTCCATAATCTGAGGACTTGGAGCCTAGTGCCACTCCTCAGCAGGATATACAAGACCTTGTGGTGGCTTATGGCATGCAATAAGGGGAGGTTTAGATGCCATGTGACAGCTTGGCCAGACCAGAGGAGGGATGTTTGCCCTGAACCCCGCTTGGATGTGGCTTTGTCTAGCAGAGTTTGAAAGTAAAGTTTTAGGTTTACTTTACTATGACAAACTTCTAAAGGCTGGTTGAAAGGCTACACTATTATTACATGAAAAAAAACAACCCAGCTCTATAGTGAGAACAGAGTAAACCACCTCCATATCAGTAACATCCTTCCATTAAAAGACAATAAGAACAAAGTGATAATTTCCTGTATAAAGCCATAGTTATTTTCTGGTCTCTGGTAGTATCCTGAACATTGTCTTCTGCTATATTTATGCTCTTGACAATGAGGGCAGCTGCAACAGCTGCAAAGACTCTTTGCCAGGTGTCAAAATAGTATGGCCAAAAAGCTGTCACATGATGTAAACTTTGGAGAAGAATTTTTCTATGACTGCAAAATTTCAAGGCTCTCAGTCAGGATTCTTCAGTGCTACTACTGCCTCTGCCAGCAGACTTCTATGTAGGACATTGCAGTTTGTTTTCTCCTCGTGCCTGGTTTACACCAAAATAGCACTGCTAACATCAAAGGCCCTCCAGCTGAGCTGTGGTGAAGAGAGGAAGAGGAGGAGGAACAGACACTTCAGGTGCAGCTGCACATTGCAGTCAAGCAATTCACACAACTGTCTGATGAAACACCACCTGCAGTGCTGTGTCCAGCTCTGGAGTCCTCAGCACAGGAAAGACTTGGACCTGTTGGAGCAGGTCCAGAGGAGGCCACAAAAATGATCAGAGGTCATCAGTTATCCCATGAGAGGGCTGGAAGCCCTCTGCAAGAGGACAAGCTGAGATGAGGTTGTCCAGCCTGGAGAAGAGAAGGCTATGAGGAGACCTTTTTGCAGTCTTTCGGTGTTTAGAGAGGACCTGCAGGAAAGACAGGGCAAATCTTTTTGTCAGGGCCTCTTGTGACAGGACAAGAGGTGATGGTTTTAACCTAAAAAAAAAAAAAAGGGGACTATAAGGAATAAAAAAATATGGCAAAGGTAGTGAGACACTGGCACAGGTTGCCCAGAAAGGACATAGATGCCCCATCCCTAATAGCATTCTAGGTCAGGTTGGACAGGACTCTCAACAGCCTGATAGAGATGAAGCTGTCCNGACTCTCAGCAGCCTGATAGAGATGAAACTGTCCCTGCTGACTGCAGGAGGGGATTGGACTAGATGACCTTTAAAAGGTCCCTTCCAGCCCCAACTGTTCTCTGATTCTTGGAGGATTCTAAATAAGAAAGACTGAGATGGCCACATTAAATCTGCTGGTGTCACAAGGAATAAAGCAGAGCTTCCTTGAAGTAATTACAGGTGAGTGGACCAGTGTACTCTTACAAATGTGGTTGCATTAGGACATTTTCCATCACATACTCTCTTATGAATCTGGATGTTTTATTGATTGAGAGCTAAATCAAGTATCTGCCATCACTACAGTCTCTTCTTCCACCCCCAGCTGGCATTTCATGCAGCACGTATTGCAGTTTTCTTACTGAACAGAAGTCTTTTCATCTACTGGAAAGCAGAAAAATGCCATAGGTGACATAGTTTAGCAGCATTTAGCACATTAAGTAGTTCTCTGAACTGCTGCACATGGAAAACAGAGAGTCCTGTATGCATATTGAAGCTACAGGAAAACACTTTTTCCTTTCTGAGATGAGCACTGCAATTTAAAGAGATCAGAAAGTTGGATTCAGAAAGGATTCCCTGGTTCATCTAATCTGTTTCCTTGTTATTTTGGGCAACTATCTCATCAAATTCTTCCCATAAATGAATTGAGTCCCCATCTGGAGTCCTGTGTGCAGTTCTGGAGCCCCCAGCACAGGAAGGACATGGAACTGTTGGAGTGGATCCAGAGGAGGCCACGAAGATGCTCAGAGGGCTGCAGCAGCTCTGCTATGAGGACAGGCTGAGAGAGTTGGGGCTCTGCAGCCTGGAGAAGAGAAGGCTTCCAGGAGACCTTAGAGTAGCCTTCCAGTATCTGAAGGGGACTACAGGAAGGCTGGGGAGGGACTATTGACAAGTTCTTGCAATGACAGGACAAGGGGCAATGGGTTTGAACTGGCAGAGGGGAGATTTAGAGTGGATGTTAGGAGGAAGTTGTTTGCAGTGAGGGTGGTGAGACACTGGCACAGGTTGCCCAGGGAGGTTGTGGCTGCTCCCTCCCTGGAGGTGTTCAAGGCCAGGTTGGAGGAGGCCTTGAGTGACCTCTGCTAGTGGGAGGTGTCCCTGCCTGTGGCAGGGGGTTGGAACTGGCTGATCTTTGAGGTCCCTTCCAACCTTACCATTCTATGATTAACATATAGTGAGGTTTTTCTCTCAGCAGTTCTCATTGGGATTTCCTAACTCAATCTATCTGAGCGAGAATAAATATTTTCCCCCCCAGTTTTATTAATTTATTCACAGCCTTCATTTCTTCATGGTCAGTTCAGCCACATCTGTGTTTCAGATTCTCTCTCAATCCCTGTCCACATCTACTGGTTACTCATTGGGCAGAGTACAAAAATGCTTTAGAAGACCAAGCTAACGTGGGATGACAATTCTTCCTTGGCAAATGGTGCAATTGTTTTCAAAGAAAGCTGTCAGTCATTGCCTGTTGGACTAAGCTTTTGTGCCAACTGCTGTAAAATCACAGTGAAACAAAGCTGATCATAGATTATCTGGGATGTTGAAACCATGCAGGCATAGAGATGCAAGGTTAATGGTATGAAAGTCCACAAGGCCAAGTTCTGCATTTGGGTCATGACAAGCCCATGGTAAGCCAGAGGCCTGGGGGGGTGTGATTGGAAAGCTGCAGTGTGGAGAGGGAGATGGAGGATATTGGTTGGTAGTTGACTGAACATGAGTCAGCAGTGCCTGGGGGGCCAAGAAAGGCAGTGACATCCTGGCTTGGATTAGAAACATGGTGGCCAGCAGGGACAGGAGGTGATCATCCCTCTGTGCTTAGCACTGGTGAGACCACAGCTCGAGTACTGTGTTCAGGTCTGGGCCTCTCGCTGTATAAAGGACATTGAGGTGCTGGAGTGTGTCCAGTGAAGGGCAATGAGTCTGATGAATGGCCTGGAGCAATGACCTACAAGAAGTGTCTGAGGGAGCTGAGGTCATTCAGGCTGGAGAAGAGGAGGCTGAGGAGAGACCTCATTGCCCTCTACAACTACCTGAAGGGAGGTTGGAGTGAGGAGGGGGCAGCCTCTTCTCCTTGGTGGCAAGCAACAGGACTGGAGTAGATGGTTGAGACCTGTGCCAGGAGAGGTTCAGGCTGGATGTTAGAAAATCCTTCTTCACTGGAAGGATTCTCAAACATTGGAATAGTTTGCCCAGGGCAGTGCTGGAATTGCCATCCCCAAGGGTGTCCAAGCAGCATTGGGACCTGGCCCTCAGGGACATGGTTCAGTGCTGGGTCAAAGGCTGGACTGAATGATCTTTTCAACCAGATATATTCTGTGGCATCAGGAACTTGAGTGAGCTTTTCATCTGTGTTGCCACTTTGACTAACATGTCCTCATGTCCAAATGTGTGGCAGGGTGCTGTGTAGACCCACAGAATCCTCTTAGTGGGAAAAAACCTTTAAGATCATTGATCCTATTCATTAACTCAGCACTGCCAAGCCACCACTAAACCCTTAGCACCAAATCCATGTGTCTTTTAAATCCCTTCATGGATGGTGACTCCATCATTTTGCTTGGCAGCCTGTTCCAGGGCTTGACAACCATTTCAGGGAAGAATTTTCCCTAACATCCAGCCTAAACCTCCCATAGCACAGCCTGAGGCTATTTCCTCTTGTCCTGTCACTTGTTATTTGGGAGAAGAGAGCAACCCCCAGCTCACTACAACCTGCCACATCAGGCAAGAGTAAAGCTGCAGGCCCTCTGCTATGGCACAAGTGTTTAAATGGAGCAAACAAGATGGGGCAAATTGGCTTAGAGTGAAGTATAACTTCCTGCTGGCCCAGAGCTCAGAGCTGGAGGGTCAGTGGCAGAAGACTGTAGATATGAGCTCCTCAGATAGGTCCAACTGGCTTGACAAAAAGGCTTACTTTGATATCCTCTTTTCCTTGATAAGTCAGCAGCCTGCCAGGAGTCACTCTGAGGTGGACTGATGCATGTCATGGTTCAGAACTCATTAACAGCAGAGACCAGCTCATAATTCTTGTAGGTATCATGGAGGTAGAACTCAACATAATTCTGAAGGGCTTAGCTGCAAATACCATTTAATGGCAGAAGATTGATGTAAATACCAGACCAAGTGTCATCAATATAAAAAAATGTCTTAAGACTGCTTACCCAAGCTCATGTCATTAGCAGATAAATTAATGGAATAATGTTTTAAGCTGCTTGATAATGTACAAATGGAAAAAAAAAAAAAAAAAAACCAACAGCACAACAATGCTAATATGGAATGGATTAAGAGATGCTCAAAAATAGCCCCTGAAAATGCTGTGTAAAAAAAAAAATCAGCAATACTAATAACCCACAAAGGAAATACTCCAGACAGTCACACTAGCAGGCTGCTGTGATATACCTTGTCAAGGGAGGAAAGGATTGACCTGCCCCTCTCTCCCTCCTAGAGATTTCTTGAAGGCTTTATATCCCTGAGTTGCCCTTGTCTTATTAATATGTGGACTGTGTCAGTGAGGCAAAGCTTGAGGGACAGATTCCAGCTTCATTCACAAGTCCTTTACTTTCAGAAACATACTGGCCACTTGCAAAATGCCTTTGGGAATGGTCTCTGGCCCACTGATGTGGCTTAGGAACTTTCCTCCCCACACACACTATTTGAAATCTACCAGACTAGCTCAGATGGCTTGGAAGTAAGATGAAACTGTATTTCATAGAATCATAGCTTGGTAAGGTTGGAAGGGACCTCAAGGATCATCTAGTTCCAACCCCCTGCCATAGGCAGGGACACCTCCCACTAGCACAGGTCACTCAAGGCCTCCTCCAACCTGGCCTTGAACACCTCCAGGGAGGGAGCAGCCACAACCTCCCTGGGCAACCTGTGCCAGTGTCTCACCACCCTCACTGCAAAGGGCTTCCTCCCAAGAAGCAAAGCAAAATGTACAAGCAAAGCAAAATGTACAAGCATATATATACAGTGTATTAGAAGTATTTACAATTATGTACAGATTAGAAATAACACAGAAATCCAAACTCCCTCCCAGACAAAGAAAAACTGCCCAGAAGGGCTCCAAACTACCTGCCTCTTTCTATCTCAGACAGGCAAACAAAACCAAAAGCCAACAAAGCTTAAGTGTTAGTTGCTGAGATTAGAGGAGAGATATTAGGTCAGACCAAAGGAGAAACAAATAGGGCAACATCCCAGGACAAAGTGAGGGAAGATTATTTACATTTGAACATTTTCTCCCTCTCAGCAAACGAGTGCATGACATAGACATCATCATCATTTTCTTTTCACAACCAGTGATCTGATTTCTCTCATTAAAGTGTTCCAGTTAGTCTCAAACCACCAAAACCACAGACTCTGAAACCAAGGCTATGGAAATCACGGGAAAGAATGTGAGCTAAAAGCAGATTGTGGACTCCTCTAAAAGCTGAGCAGTGCTGGTGATGGAGTTCCTCTGCCCATGCTCTATATCAGAAGCTGTAGGATGTTTTATTAGCCCTGTGGATATAATGGAATAAAAGAATCTTTCAGGAGCTAATGGGTAGATGCAGTATGGTTCAAAGGATAGGTTGAGAACACTTTCTTTGACTGTAACTCATTTATATTAGTTAATTATAAAATTTGAAAGTCAAGATGGTACTGGAGAGAGTCCAGTGGAGGCTACAAAGATGCTGAGGGGATTGGAGCATCCCTCTGATGAGGAAAGGCTGAGAGTCCTTAGAGGCTGTTTAGTCTGCAGAAGAGCAGACTGAGAAGGGATCTTAGCAATGCTGATCAATATCTAAAGGGTGGATGTCAAGAGAAGGGGCCCAGGCTCCTTTGGTTGTTGTCCAGGTACCAAACCTACCTGAGACAACCTTGCTTTATTGAGTTGCATATCGTACTCCTTCGGCAGGTGGATGACAAAATGTGCTCCCCTGACACCCTTAGAGAGGAAGAGCAGCTCAGGGAAGATTATTACTTTCCTCTGGCAACAAAGAGTTCTTTTGAGGACTTGGAGCAGATTTCAGGAGTCAGGGACCTCTCTCTCTGGATCCCATTGACTCTAGAACTTTTCAGGCACAGTGGAACAGGCTTTGAGGATTCACCTGGTTGACCAGGTTAGGATGGAGAGCCCCTGCTCAGGTTGTCTTCTTAAGTGCTCACTAACAAATCCCAGTTATTGAGGGCCTTGTTGTGGTTCCTTAGCAATGCTGATCAATATCTAAAGGGTGAGTGTGAAGAGAATGAGCCCAGGCTGCTTTGATTGGCGTCCAGCCACAGGACAAGAGTACCAAACCTTCCTGAGATAACCTTGCTTTAGCAGGGGGCTTGGACTAAGTGGTTTGCAGAGGTCTCATCCAGCTCCTACCACTCTGGGTAACTGTAGTTAGTTCCTTTGGAGCAGATGTGGCTGACAGCAAAGAAGCAGTGGTAACTTTGCAGTCATGAAATGTTACCAAAACATAGGGAGGGTGTGTCTCTCCTTCCTACCTTTTTTCCCATGGTTTTGGTTTTTGTTTTGTTTTGTTTTGTTTTGTTTTGTTTTGAATAGCCAAAGGTCTTGTTTTCATCTCTGAATTTGAAGCCTTCCACTTTAATCCATTTCTAAGTGCTCCACTCTTCAAGATGAATTGGTTGTTTTTCTGTGATATTTCAATTCTGTTTTTATTGATCATAGAGCTGTTAGCAGTTAAAAGTGGCTGGAGCTTGTAGGAGACAGGTGAGGTACTGGGAAACTGGAAAAAAAAAGGCAGATGTGATTTCATTTTTAATACTAAATGGAAAAGGAATGGAATCATAGAAGCAGTCATAGTTGGAGGGGACCACAAGGATCATCTAGTGCCACCCCCCCTGCCATGGGCAGGGACACCTCACACTAGCTCAAGCTGTACACAGCCTCATGCAACCTGGCCTTAAACACCTCCAGGGATGAGGCTTCCATCACCTCCCTGGGCAATGTGTTCCAGAGTCTCACCAACCTCATGGGGAAGAACTTCTTCCTAACATCCAGTCTGAATCTCCCCATTTCTAGTTTTATGCGATTCCCCCCAGTCCTGTCAGTACCTGACATCCTAAAAAGTCTTTCCTGTAGGAAAGACCCATCCCCATCTTTCCTGTAGGCCCCCGTCAGATACTGAAAGGTCACAATAAGGTCACTTGGGAGCCTTCTCCTCTGCAGACTGAACATCCCCAACTCCCTCTGCCTCTCCTCTTAGGAGAGGTGCTCCAACCCTTTGCTCATCACTGTGGCCCTTCTCTGGACACCTTCCAGCACATCCATATCCATCTTGTAACAGGGGCTCCAGAACTGGCAGCAGTGAAAGGAGGACCTGACCATGCCGAGATCAACTACTCTATGTTAATTCCTAGAAATACACTGTTAGAAATAATCACAGCCTTGCAAGCATCCAGAAGATAACAAGGAACTAAGAGTCAACGTGGACTTGTCAAAAATAAATGACATGAAGCTAATCTAATTTCCTTCTGTGACAGGATAAAAAGCCTTGTGGATGGAAGAGAAGTAGTAGATGTCATATCTCTGTGCAAGAAAGCTTCTGGCATGGCCTCTCATGACATTCTTGTAAGCAAGTTAAGGCAACAAGGTCTGCATGAAACTACTGAAAATTCTGCATGAATTTTGCTGGAACAAAAGGGAAGTTAACAGCAGTTTTGACATTTATTCTGTGTCATAACAGAGATCTGTTGAATGGAGCAGCACAGGGCTCTACTTTAGGGAAGAAAATTTAGAATCACACAGTACTAAATTCATAGAATGTTTAGGGTCAGAAGGGCACCTTAGAGGTCATCTAGTTCAGTCTGCCTGCAATGAGCAAGGACATCTTCAACTACATCAGGTTGCTTAGAGCCCCATCCAGTCTGGCCTGGAATGTTTCCAGGGATCTGGCTGTCTCAGTGGGATTTCATGAGGCAGGAAATTATAAAATCTGCAGTTATTTTATTTCCAGAAAGCCCCACCCACAACTTTATATAAAATTGGTTAGTTTCAGGTTCGGGAATTCGTTTGGAAAAATCTTCACAAGGATACTTACAGGGAATTTAGTAATTCAGGAAAATCAGAAAGCTTGGAAAGGGTTTGCTATAAAAATAGCTTTGCCAGACTTACAAATAAAGGCAGCCTGGAGCCCTAGGGAACGTCTGTGCTACTCAGACCTGGCGGTGGAGTAGGAATTCAGAGATAGTCCCTTGG
>VWYK01005719.1:9032-22717 GCA_013399775.1 Semnornis frantzii
CTCTGATCATCTTCATGGCATTCCTCTGGACCCTCTCCAACACTTCCATGTCCTTCCTGTGCTGAGGGTTCCAGAACTGCTCACAGTACTCCAGATGGGGTCTGACAAGAGCAGAGTAAAGGGGCAGAATCCCCTCCCTTGCCCTGCTGGCCATGCTGCTCTTGATGCAGCCCAGGACTCGGTTGTTGCCTGGGCTGCACTCACATTGCAGGCTCATGTTGAGCTTTTCATCAACCAAAACCCCAAGGTCATTTTCCTCAGGGCTGCTCCATTCACCACCCAGCCTGGATTTGTGCTTGGGATTGTGCCTACCCAGGTGTAGGACCTTACACTTGGCCTTGCTGAATTTCATGAGGTTGGCTTGCGCCCACCTCTCCAGCCTGTCCAGGTCCCTCTGGATGGATACCTACCCTCTAGCAAGTCGACTGTGCCACACAGCTTGGTGTCATCTGCAAACTTGCTGAGGTTGCACTGATTCCTCTGTCCATGTCACTGACAAAGCTGTTAAACATCACTGGTCCCAGCACTGACCCCTGAGGGACGGCACTTGTCACTGCTCTCCAAGTGGACATTGTGTTGTTGATCACCACTCTCTGCGTGTGACCATCCAGCCAGTTCCTTACCGAGCAGTGCTCCACCCATCAAGTCCATGATTTTCCAGTTTAGTGACCAGGATGAACATCTCTAGAACAAAAAAGTGACCAGCTGCTGTTAGAGAAATGGTACAGCTCACCACCTAACACTCCTCCATCAAGATGCCAGTGACTCTGCAAAGCTGACAGAGCAGTGTTGACTTACACCTCCGAAAGACTGTCACTTTTGTTTCATCTCTGGAGCAGCTCAGATTCAGAATGATCAAAAACATTGCAGGACAAAGCCCACAAGTCCTCCTTCAGTGTGACACTGATGTTTTTCACATTTTCCAATGATAAAATGATATCTGATGAGGTTTTTTTGTGCAGTCCTATCAGTGTTATGAAAGATCTGCAAGAGGACAAAGGTCATTACTTTTGCCTTAAAAATATAGAAGTAGACATAAATGCATAGCAAAGAAGGGATCCACCCTGTTGTCTGTTTCCCTACTATGTGTAAAAAAATATTTGGATAGCTCTTGATGCGGTCCCTTGAAGTTAAATTATGATATGCTATTAACTTTGATGTAATAAATTTAGTAATTTTTTGCTGTCATGCTTTATGATAGTTTTATAGCCTGATTGACACATGTTGCTATAAAACCTCGTCTTGGAACTCAGATCAGAAGAGATTATGCACTGGCTCAGACAGATGCTTTTATTCAGTTCTTTCAGAAATGCCTGGAATCTCTACTGCAAGCCTCCTTGGGTCTTTCTGCAGTTGCCCAGTCATCCACTGAACATCCTACTGCTTTCCAGAGGTTGTTGCAGACCTTATGAGAACTGGAAGAGAACTCATTTTCCATAGCTCAATCCACGTTTTTCTCCTGGGAAGCCCTGCATTCCACAGGTTTCACTGTCTGATTTTGATGTATGTGAAATTCAATCTTCTAAATGTGTTTGCCATGAGAGATTTATTTTTTTGCTACCACAAATACTTTAAAGCAGTCATCACAGGAAAAACACTGGAAGTGAAGAAGTGTTAGAGTAGATGATAGAAGAGTGAGGTAACAGTATCACAATTTCTCAAGGGCTGAGACACTCAAAGAACTCCATCCTAACCAGTGGTTCATTTAAAAAGGAGGAGTCATAGGAGATAAATGCCAATCTTTTTGCTGGAAGCTGAAAATACCGACCCTTAGTGACCATCAGGTACCTCTGGCTTCAAGATGTCACAAGGTGCGATGCTCCTTCTTAGAGCAGAAAATCCTCCCTGTCAGGAGAGCAGATGTGGTGTTTCTGGTCATACAATTTTGACATTTCCTGACTATGCCAACAGTCACAGGAGGAGTTTCCTATGACCATAAACAAGTGCCCCATATTGTAAACTTGAAACATAGAATTATTTAGATCAAAACCAGATCTTGTTCTCCCCTCTCCTATGTGCCAGTAGGATTGGGGTTGATCAATGGAATTCCAAAGAGACTTTCTACTTGGCTTATGCTCCTACGTTATCTCTAAAATCCTACTACCAACATACCAGTGATCACTGCAAGTGCTGGTGAGACGTAGTAGCAAGAAACTGTTGAATGTAAAATGACAGTTCAAGCTAGTGTCTTGTGTCCAGCACAAAGCATGCCACCAAGCTGATGCTCCCACTTGGGACGGAGGCCTCACTTGCCTTGCTGTGGAAATTCTGCACACAAAGCTTGCTGGGACCATTTCCATGTGGTTCAAGAGTAAAAGAAGCTCTTTCCACCTCACTCCACCTCCACCTCTTGGTCGCCTTGGACTCCTCAGCTGCAAAGGCAAATTTGAAATCTGGAAAGATCCTCCTACCAGACAAGGGCTACCTGTCATGTCCACAAATATCCTTATCTTGCTGACTTCACTAGCAAAGCTGGAAGACAAAGCCCAGCTATAGGAAGGTTTATCTGAACTCATCAAGTTCTACATGGCAGTTACCTCATCTAACCCTCAACATCTGATGCCCATCCCAAACACTGTGTGCTTACAGTGTGAGGGGGCACCCCAGGTTCTCCTATGGCTGGCTCTTCCAGCATGGAGGCAAGAGGGAATAAGCGAGGCCACAGGCTGGACTTGTTCATGACCCAGCTCCTCCCTGCATGCAGATAAAGCTCCTCCCTGCATGCAGATAAAGATACTGAGAACAGTTCTTCCTAAAAGACACTTCTATGCAGGCAGCAGCAGCAGTATGGAGAGCAGGCCAGACACATGATGTCATGCTTTTTATCATCCATAAATCTGCTTTCCATAACTTCTAGCCAACTTGATGATGTGGTGGATCAAACTTGCTAGAGAAGGAATAGGAGTCCATTTGTTATTTCTTACGAAATAACCTGTGGGTCTGCCATGGCAAATATCATACATTGTTTATCCAAATCTATAATTCTTGTAAGACTTAACATGGGGATTAGGATATACTTTTGGTGCAGAGAAATAGCTTTACCCAGAACAGATGACACTGAAACTTTTGAGAAACTTGTTCCATGTAACATTCCCTTTCCTTCATATAAACATGTATGCTAAAGACAAGCCTTTAGCTCTGATGAAACCATCAGACAAGTAAGCATCCACTGCATCCAGGTAAGTATGGTGGGAATGAATGTGTCACCTTGAATTTTAGACTTAGTTTCATGTAAATGGAGCAGTGTAGAACAGTTTAGAATAAAATTATTTAGGAGACACGCAGGAGGAAGAAGATATCAAAATAAGGTTAAAAAGTGTAAGTGAGTGAGTATCTTTTTATCTAAGTATTTAAATCTCATAGGACATAGCAAAAACACAGGTTTGGCCAAGGTCAAAGAGCAGTTGACCTTAACATTAAAAAAGTCACCCAAGAACACATTCTGCTGCTGCAATGTATTTTGCTCAGTTTGATTGAGAGTTACAAACCACACAGTTTGAGTGTGCAAAAATGTTGGTGAGCTGAGAGGTCTCAAATCCTCCAAAGACAATGTGACAACTCCCAACGGTGCTGCTAGCAGAAAGGATCCACCTTGACAAAGGCACATTCCATGGAGGGGCAGACATTTGAGGTGCAGCCTGAACCTAGAGTCTCCAGCATTCCCTAAATACCTTTGTGCAGAAGAATCAAGACGCATTTTCAAACTTAAAATTGCTATCAGAAAGACATACCCAACTCCACCTCTACTGTCTGCAGCCATCTCCTTATGGCAGAGCAAATGTCTCTGGTGAGTTTGAAGGAAAGCAATAAAGGAGAACACTTAACTTCCTGCCCAATATCATCTTCAGAGAAAACTACCTCTCTGCTAGTCACCTCTCTGTCTCCCTCAGAGGAAAAAGGCTACAGTACTTTTGACATGGAAAAGTACAGAGGAATCGAGTGCCTCATAGTCCTGTATTGGAAAGAAATGGTGGTAAAAGGACTTTGAAAGGACACTAGAAGGATGTGAGAAACATGTCTGTAGTCAATGATTACAGTCAGATTTCTTTGCATGGTAAAGCTCTTTAAAGTATTAAATGGTGTGAACCACTGAATGTTTCCCCAGCCTTGTAGGTACCCAGGATCACATCTTCACTCAGATGTTGTGGCCATTACGCTCTTTCACTACTGTCAGTGTGAACATCACATAACTGACACTTCTGTAATTTGGCAGAGAATTGTCACTAGAACAGTCTTAAAAGGCTCATTATGAAGGTGATCTCAACAGTTAATGCATAAATCATCATTCTTTGTAAGCATCTCTAGGGTCCTGACATCACTATATATTAAAATATGGACAAATTGCTCAGCCAAGAATGAAATCCTAAGAAACTTTATGGGTCTTTCATGAGCCGGAAAGATAATGAGCTCCTGGGGAGAGAAATACGACTTTTTATTGTGTGATACTGAATGTGCAACTATATTTAGACAAAACCAGAAAATGCAGCAGGTATTTAACTTACAAGGACTAGAGTTACTGCTAGGTCACAGTTTTGGTCTTGGTAGGACTCAGGTTGTAATGTTCATAAGGATGGTTTGAAGAAAACATTTGTGCATATTAATATGAGAAGAAGCCATGTTTTAAACACCTCTTGAGACACGGTCATTCCTGAGACAGTAACAAGAGCATCTGAAAGAAAAATCACAGCACAATGTGAGACTTGTAACTGGAAAAAAAACCACTATGGAGACTCACCGTCAGTGCCTTCAACTTGACCTCCATTACTGCAGTATCTTGTACTTTTGGCTTTCACACATTTACCAAGAGTTTGTTAAAAGCTACCGGGTAGTAGAAGAGGCAGTTGTGAGTGTGGGGCTGCTATAGTGTCGATGTAGGTCAAGTGTGAGGCAGAAGGAATAAGCCCTTTCCAAACTGAAGCTTGATCCCAGCTGCTGGTCCTTGTGGGACCAATCGCTTCCACACATGCAGTCTCCAACTAAAGCAGAAATTCAGTTTTATAGTTCAAAGTCACAATATACTTAAAGACAACCATGGAGAAAGGTGCCATACAATGTACCTGAACCTGAAGGCATACTTGTGTATTTAAGAAGTAGTTGAAGAACTAGTCATACTTACGAAGCTATTACTTTAAGGGACTGTCAAAGTGGTGGTTTGTGTGATTAGCAACATAAATGGCAGTTGCATTAAAAAGATATGTGACTTTGCAGCAGGACTAGCTGCTAGAGCTAACTCCTGTAAGCATTTTCTGACTCATTTAGCAGACTCATCTTTGTCACCCTTGCCAGGGTCAGTACATGACCTGTTTTCCATCTGCTGCAAAATCAGCAGGGTGACAGGAGTTTGGGCGAGACATACATTGGAAACAACAGATGCATTGTTTGGCTTTTTCTGGATTATTCACATACGTCCTGAGCTGGACTCTCATATACATGAGCATTCCTGCCCTTGAGCCAAGAGATCTGTACATTGGGGTAGACTAACATCAATATGTGAAGGGTATTAGCAAAATCAAAATCCTTTCATTGCTTCAGTTCTGCTTAGTGGTCTTCCTTTCCCTCCAAGACAGATACCTTTGATTCTTGTGTTTAAAAAGAGAGTGATGTCTAGTGTTTGTCCAGGCTTTGCAGGAAAGGCATTTAGTTTCTAGTGTTTTGGGGGGGTTGTTTAGTTTGTTTTTTTTTTTCAAAAGAGCTCTGCAGAATATTTTTTCAATACAGTGAAAGAAAAGGTCCACAGACATCTGGTCCCAGTATCTGGGACCATAACTAGACTGGCTACAAGAGACTTGACCTGTGCATTTTATGAGCTGTACATCACACCCAGGAGACTGGGGTACACAACGCTCTCTGTAGTTCTATTACTTATTTACACATCTGCTATGCAAAAAATTACTTTCCCTCCCTTCCCTCCTTCCTTCCTCCCTCCCTCCCTCCCTCCCTCCTTCCTCCCTCCCTCNAACACCTTGCACCCATCTTTTGACTCATTTCTTTTAATAAGAGAACTTAAATACAGTAGAGGAAATGCAATTCCTGTAACGCTGTTTTCACTCGTGCATAAGAGATGCATGTATGCATTTCTGTCAGTGTGTACACATCAGCTGTTTTTTTGGAGAAAGGATCCAACTTCTGTTCTTAGATTTCCATTACTATTGCTTCCCCTTCCAGTGGCTTTCAAGAGTTAATAGAGTTTCTTCAAACTGATGATATTGTTCCCTTTTCTTGAATATCAGGAAAATCTGATACAGTAATGATTTATTTGAAAATTTTTTCCACTCACCTACAGATATGAGTTATACTTGAACATGTTGCAAGATCATTAGTCTGAGATGTCTGTAGCCAATTTTTTTTTTTTTTTTTTTGGTGTGTGTGGCTATATTTTGGGATGCAGCTGAGGCTGATGGGGTTCCATTAAGACATTTACACAAAATGAGCAGTTTTGGAATAGAGTGTAATGGTACTTCCCAGGTGTAAAATGTCTCTCACCTCTCAGCAGATGCAAGCAAATGGCTCTGGGGATGGTAATGGATCTCTCACATCCCAAATAATTGAAAACAAGCGAGGGTACATTGCTGCTTTTTTACATGTTTTGTTTGTAGCTGTTCATTTCCTTTCTTTACTTGTAAGTAGCTGAAATTACACATTTACTCTGGAGTCAAAAGGAATGTTTCCTGCCAAACTAAGTGAATTTAGCTTGATTCCTTCTCACTGTGTGAGAAACAAAACTTCTTCCTTTTTACAATACTTCAATCCAAAACAGAATTATTTTTTTCATCTGTCTGTTTAAACTAAAAGTCTTGACAGCTTTGTGAATAGCTGAAAGTACAACCATGCCCACACAACAGCTCAGGCACAAGAGGAGAGACAGGAGATGAGCAAAGCCACCTTCACTTCTTCTATCTTTGCAGAGGTGAGAAGAGATGCAGTTTGTCCCAGTCTCTGTATCCATGGCAAGTGCTGTTGTTCCAAATGCCACTTGCATTGTGCAAGGTGGCTTCTCACCCTAAATTCAGTGACAAACTTTTGCACAGCATCTGTCAGTTTATGGGCAACTGGGATGAGACAATGACTTGCAAGACAATTCCTTTTTCAGATGTGGCAGATATCAAAACAAAACTGGCCTACTGACTAAAATAAGGAGGATCTTGGTAGTAGTTTCTTAGCTTCTTGCATCTCTGTGGCTGTCTTGCCTGACAGTTGTGTCAGTGTGTTTCTGTACCTTACAGCTTCACAATTAACCCCATCAATAGAGTTGTTTCCCTTCTTAGAGGTGAAAGGCAGTAATCCTAAAATGGACATTCACCTGGTGTAGTGGTGAGGCACATCTCATCAGATACAAAGCACCATTTCTTGCAGCTCAGCACATGTACATATCCCAGTCCACCCATGAACTCCTATATCTTTCTGTCTGGGGCAAGTTTTCACTAAACAAGCTAAATAAACAAGGTTTCAAAAAAACCCAAAACCTCCTGCTAAGACAAAACCACAAATGATGCAAGTTGGCCTGTAGTCACTGGAGTAACACAAAGGAAATGAAAAGGAAAAAGGACAAGTAAAGACAGAGTTTAAGTCACTGAAACTAGAAATCACATTCCTGTTGTGGAGTGTTTTCAAACAAATCTGGACTAGATGGAATTATTTCTCAGCTGGCTAGATGACAGGTTACTGCATTAGGAGGTTCAGGGACATCAAAATGAGTTGCTTATCTAAACCATACTGGCCTTTAAGGACTTGTTTGAGGCTGGCAGTTTTCAGCTATTAGCCTCTGCGTGATCGATTCCCAAAACACTGCTGAGCCTCAGAGGGGGGAAAAAAAAAAAGGTACTCATAAAAGAGAAGTGCAGAATGTGGATGTGAAGCCTCTGAGAGCATCCTGTCCTGCTGTCCTGGACTTGCTGCTAAGCAGATTTGTGGTTCTGTTTATGGCATTGGTTTAGATCTACCAAGTTTCATACTAGGGTTACTTCAAAAGTTCCTGGGCAGCTGTGTAGCCTTTCCAATCACTAGAATTGTTGAGGAGAAATCTCTTAGTTTGTGAGTCTCCTGACACAGGAGAATCCTATCTTACTTCACACATATTGAAAGAAGCTGGGACTGGTATGTTATGGCCAGTTCAGCATACACACTCCTTGCTCCTTGGCTGCTTCTGGGCTGTTTCCTCTGGAAACCATATTTTCTAATGGCCAGCATCCCTCCAGGTTGCCTTACTGATGTTTGTAGGTGTTGTCTTTTCATTGTTCTAACTCCAGTCTTCTGTGCACGCCTTCTTAGGCAAACTTTTGGCATCACACACTGAGGAAGTGAGCACTGGATACTACCATGTGGGAATGGCATTCTCTGAACTAAACCACTTTACATGAGCAGTGGTGTCTAGAGTTAACTCATGCAGTCATTGTCCTGTCGTTTAATCCCACTGTCACCTCCTGCTTTGCCTCCCAGTTGTCTAGAAGACTGCCTTCAATTTCTGGAGGTGATTTCAGATGTGGTAATTCAATTAATAAACTACTGGGACAAATTTTGGTATGAGGTAGAATCTCAGGTTAAATTCTGTAAAGCAATAAGAGTTCAATAGTGCTACATTAAGATATCTGAACACACTGTGTGGCACAGGGTTGTTGTAAGCATCACTTCTAGGCTTCTTTGGATTATGTCAAAACAGAATAATAAGCACATCTTTAGCTGTACCACCGCATGATGTTGTCCTAAAACATTTTCTTCTGTGAAGATCTAGCTTCTGTTTTGCCTCTCTAGCTTTCATCTAGCTTTCAGTGGAGTGGACAAAGTGTAGGTCTGCAGGACCTGTCCATGAGCTCCCATATGCAAGCAGAATAACTTTCACCACCATGACCAGGAGAAACTCCAGATGCAGTCTCCTCGTGGCGGCTCTGGTTTATGTTCCTATTAGGTTGTTGATGGCTCTGCCCTGCTACAAATGCTCAGGTGTGGACAAAAAGGAGTGGCAATTTCCCCCAAGAGTAAAGTGCTTGCTGCGCATCTGAAAGCACCACTGCAACCACCCCAGCCAGCAAAACAACCTCCTTTAGGTTACTCAGCAGCAACATGGCCCCACAGTCTGCACTTAGTGCAGACAACTCATCAAGGGCAACAGTAATTTTCATGGCAGTAAGCAGGCTACTGTCTCTAGAGGAAACTTCTCAAAAAACCTCAACTCAGGGTCTGAATGCTCTGGGGTTTTGTAGAGGATGTGCAGTTGCTACTGAAGAGGAAGACAGCTGGTGGCTCAGATGCTTGTGGCTAGAGGGATCAGTGGGCTGGCTGGGGCAAGCGCCACTGATTATAGGGTTCTCTGCAATTAGAAGGTTAATGTTGTTCCCAAGAATCCAGAAAAGAAACAGATTTTCTGAAGGGGTCAGCAAGGAATTTCCCCCTCATCAATTGCTGTACTGCACTACACTGTTGAGATGATGTTCTGGCAGACAGGCACCTAGCCCCAGCCTTGTGACCTAATGGTCAGCAGGAAAGCACAGTAAATGACCAGTGCTGTGCTCCAGCCCTCAAGGGGAACATCAAGAACTTGTGACCACTGTGGAAGTGAGCCACTGTAAACCTTTGTCTTAGACCAGAAACTATGGCTGTGTCATTACAGAGCATGATCTGCACTCTTCCGGCAGTAACCACCCAAGCACTCCACTGTAGCTATGCACATGGCCCAGCATTGTTTGACTTGCAGCATACCAGTGCAAAGTCACTTTGGTTTACCCAGAGAGCAATTCAACAACCTCCTCTCCTTCTCTACCTCTTGCTCTGCAGCAAAACAACATTTGGGGAAAGTGTAGCTGAGTCAGGAGACAACATTTGTCCCACAGCTGCAGAGGCAAGTGACAAGCTCAGGCAATGAACTACATACCTGAAACCACAGGTATTGTTCATGGGTCTCCACCTTATCACTGTCTTTAACAAGACCTGTTTTTGGGGTGTGAGATGAGAGTAAGCATGATGGGATAAGTTGTGTTTAGGACTTAGTAGGCAGGTAGAGAGCTACAAGAATGGGTATAGACACTCAATTATACAGAAATTACATATGCATATAAGAATATGTCTAGATGAATATATATATATATACACACATATATCTAATTTTTGTATAATCAAGTGTGTGTATATATAGAAAAGACCTCTATACATGGCAAACACATCAGGGAACAGCCTTTATTCTCAAAACATGTGCTCCCTCCCATGGGATACTGTTTAAGGATGAGCATGCTAAGAACTTGGTTTAAATCACATTACCTATAAAGAAGCAGAACATTGTTTTTCCAGCCTGTAGGTTGAGGTGACTGGCTGTGTTTTCCTCCTTCAGTGGAAGAAAGCTGAAATATTCAGAAGTCCCACATGAAGCATAAATACACCAGTTCCATTAGCTTCCTTAATCATTACCACAGCATCAGCCTGAAAACACGTTTGTCCAGAGGTGAATATTTCCATAATGAGATAAACAGAAATATTGGTAAGAAGTGTCATGTCTCTGCCTCTTCCTGCCGAAGAACTGCTTGAGAGTCTAGCAAGGGGGCAGGATTTTGATATGCCCTGGAAAAAGTCCAGTGACAAAAGCAAAGTGCTCTCTGCAGTGGCTAACAGCCTGGACCTGTTCAAAGCCTGCCTGATATTGCAGTTTATTTTTGGCAAGCACAAGATGGCCGAGATGGTCAGAAGTACAAATGGAGACACATCCTGGGACCTGTGCCTTAGAGTTCAGGTCTCTTCTTCCTTGCACTCTCGGTTCCTTTCGGTCACACCAACAGACCTTTTACCTCTTCCTGCCAGCAGAATTTCTCTCATTCATGTTTTCTCTACTAGCCAGGGAAGAGTTTGTTGTTGGTAACAATGAAACACTATAAACCCATATCTTGCCCTAGTTAACACAATATTGTAACAGCCCGATGAGCCAGTGACATTGTAACTTGCTTGACCTTACGGTCCAAATCTTCAGCTGCAGTTCTTTTAAAAGCTGGGAATAAAATTCCCCTTGGAATACATAATTAAAACATTTTCTGCATATACCATATTTGAAACATGGAAACACCATGGGATTGTTGCAGTATACATCTCTAAAGAGCTAAGAAGGAAAAGTAAGTGGGAATACACTGCTGAGAAACAATAGACACACTGTGAGATTTCACCAGAGAAGACTTGACGAAAGGGCTTAGCAGGCACTGCAATACACAGAGAAATGTAAAGAACATACCTCAGGAGCAGCAGATATGCAATAAAGACATGCATTAAATATGATTAAATTGCAGGATGAGCTGTGGTTGAAAAGGTAACACTTCCAAAAGCCACACAGTCTCTAAGGGGAGGCAGGTGGGACTGGCTAATAACAGGAATTCAGAGAACCCATATCAGGATTTCTTGGTATTTATGCTGATGTCTCTGAATTCCCATTTCAGCCACTGAGGACAGTTGTAAAATATCAGTCAGTAGATGCTGTAAGTCGAAAAAATTATGTCTCATTCCAACATTTGGCAGTAAGTTACAAACAAGTTTGTTGTGTAAATGACATAGCATACACTCATGTTCAAATGTTTTATTTCATGTAAAGTTTCTTTTTGACCCTCAGATAGGGATTAGAGTGTGAACACTTTTAAACTTAATTAATAAAATATTTTCCTAGAAATACATTCAGAAGTTTGGTGCCTGACTGAACTTTTAGACAGGTTTCAGCAAACCTAACGAAAGAACTAAAAAGAACTAAAAGGAAAAAAAAAAAAAAAAAGAGGGGGGGGGGGGGAACTTTACAGTTGATTTTTGGGGAGAAGGAGTCAGCATTGGTTGAGTTATACAATCTTTTCGTAGTGTAGTTTTGAGTTCAGCTTACTGTTTTTTAAATAATGCTTGGGTATTTTACAATTAACCAATGACAGTGCTGTGAGAGTTGTAGCTGTTTTTCTCCATATATAGTCATACAGCTTNAGTTCAAAACAATTGTCCAGAGTTAATGACAAACAGTATGCTGTTGAAAGAGAAAATTTCAGGTAAAGTGGGTCCTGTTCATACTGCAATGAAAAAGCTCTAAAACTCCAGCTGCTTGCTCATACCCCCATGCCACTTTTTCAGCACTAGAAGCAAGAAATCTCATGAGCTCTTTTAAGACTCATATTTTGAAGCAACAGAAATGTTTTATTGGAAAGCATTCTCTCCAAAATGTGCAGATAGTTCCTATACAGTAAGAATGAATGATGAATTGCACTGTACCAAGAGGAAAACTTATTAACCAGACCTTCCTGAGAGGAGCCAAGCTAAACGTGTCTAGCACTCTTCAGGAACATGCTCTGCTTCAATGCCTCTTGCCCAAACCACAGGGTGTTGACTGGGCTTGGCAAAACCCTTTGTGTTTATGTTAACAACCTGCTGATTCCAATGAGTTGCACTTCTCCAGATGTACTTAGTAGTCAGTACCATTACCTTTTCTATAGCAGGCCAGAGCTGCTCTTGTCACACAACTTTGCCTGTAAAGTACCACACTTGTACATCCACAGGTTCATACTCTTTGCTTATTTCTGAAATCTGTAGACCAATTTCTGCTCTTGCCTCTTGTCCTTCCAGGTCTTCATGCCCCTTCAGATTGAAAAAGTATTCTTAAGTTTATCCTTCTTCCTACTTCTACAGTGAGTCTACACTTTCCTTTTTGGACCTCATGTCCACCCTCCTGGTCACTGTATGAGCTCAAACATATGCCCAGGTCTTAGATATTCCACCAAACCAATTAATTATGTTGTTTGTCTGGCTTCTAGAAAGCTTGTGTCTTCCTGTTCTTCTTTCTGGGTGGCATATGTCAAACTTGCCAAGGTTGATCACTTCCATGAGGTGAAGTTACAAGTTTCTTGTCACTTTCTCATGCAATGACCGGCAGTTTCTCTCACAACCAGGCTTGAGTTTATCAACTTTGTCTTAAGCATTCAATGCAGGGCTTTCTGTGAAGTTTAACACATAAGGTGAAGAATGTGATGTCCGAAGTTCCATTGCCAGATGTTTTCATCATATTAAAGAGGATGGAGAACACACATATGGTTGCACAGCTGCAGCTCAGCTGAGGTCTTACACACCTGCTGCTACACTTTGTCTTTGCAATCATTGCTGAGTTAATCTGAACCATGTGGCTGCTGCCATCTTCTAACAGCCACATTTCCTGCATATTTTCATGTCATTGCCAGTGCTTCGTTCCGGTGTCTTTGAGAAAACATCTGCCCTGAGGATTCCCCTTTTTTATAATCTCTTTTAAAAATATCACCATCTGCTTGGTCTTAAAATCTTTGCCTTGATCCCATCACTAGCAATTGGCCCCTCAACGACCTCCTATTTCATAGCAAGGTGCTTGAGCAGGGATGTTTATTTCTTTGCTTCTCATCAAAGAGTATTGTGTCATGTTTTGATCAAGTGGTTTGTTCGGTGTATAGCAGAGAAATGCCTCTGCTTTAGCAAATGCCTTGTCTTGGCTATTGGAGGCGCTCTGCTTCTTGACATTTGTGTACAGTGCCAGATGCCAGACCTCAACTTTATGTCTCCCTGCACCATTCCAGCTCCAGGAATGCTATCTTTGGCTCCTTGCATCCTAAACATTTTCTCTGCTGCCCCAAAGTCCTTCTATACCATACACCCAGATGCAAACAAGATTGCCTTATATTTCTGTATAGCACATCTCTGGATAAATCCCTACTTCTGCAATGACT
>VWYK01005726.1:0-16143 GCA_013399775.1 Semnornis frantzii
AGATCAGGTTGCCAGAGCCCCATCAAGCTTAACCTTTAATATCTCCAGGGATGGGGCCTCAGCCACCTCTCTGGGCAACCTATTCCAGTGCTCAACGACCCTCATTGTAAAGAACTTTTCCCTGACATCCAATCTAAATCTCTTCCTCTCTAATTTCAAACCACTTCCTCAGTACTTGTAAACTTGCCTCTCCTCCGAGTGCTTAAGACCCTTAAAAAGTGACAAAATACATTCAACTGCTCACACACTTGTATTTTTTCACTTGTGAAATACATCTTTTGATGTTTCCTACCTATAGCACACTTCCAGTTTTTATGAAATTAGACATGTGGTAGCTTCCTGCATGTCCATCACACCTGCAGTATCACAACTAATTTTATTAGTGACTTCCAACCAGTACCTAAACCTAGAGGATTTACCCTACTGTTAGGTTGTCCTGCAGCTTTCAGCAGCTTCATTTCAAAGTAGCACAGGTCCGGCACAGTTCTGCAGCTCCTGCTCGCAGAAGCGTCTACACTCTGCACTGACTTCTGCTGACAGAACCTGCCCCAGCTGGGTGCTGCTCGTGGGGCTGCTCAACCACAAAACAACATCTGGTCTCACTCAGATCACTCTTACAATTTATAGGTTCTTTACCATACTTAACTGACAGATTGTTTCCACAGTGGAAAAATGGTCTTTTAGGACATGGGCAGCACCCATGAAAGCAAGAACCACATTTTGTGCATTGACAAAGAAATATTTTGCAAAACCAGATGGTGAGATGTCAACCAAAGGCTGTCAGAAATGACCTTGTGCAACCTGCTGCACTGTGGCTGCACAGGAAAACCTGCACTACTACTTTTTTTTCTAGGCTAAGGTAATCAAAACCATTGCAATCACACTTTGATACCTCTAAAATTATCCAAGTTGTCACTGTTTGAGTCAGTTTCCATTCAGCACAGGTGAGTCTCTGTTCTCCTTCAATTCCACAAAGGGTTAACTACTAGGATTAAGAGGAAACTATTAGCTGTAAGTCCCATTCTCCAAAAACTTGAAGCATTAGGATCAGCTTCTTCTTGAAGCCACTTTCTCCTAAATGTTACACATCACTAGTATCTTTCGAACAGAGAGTAATGTGTGAAAAGAATATATAAACAACAATAACAACAAACTGTTCTTCATTCAGGAGACAAAAATACTATCCAACACCTAACACCCTGTGAAACGGTGACTTCAAAGCATGAGAATCACCCCAGACCCCTCTGGAGTAGAAATTCAGCAGCTGTTTGGCAGCACACTGCCATAAAGCAGAACCACGCAAGAAAGAAAACTAAAGATAATTTGTATTCCCCATTGGAAGTGCAGAGGGAATTGAGACTGAGAGAAAAATTAGTCTTAAGCTGAAACATGGCCAGAAAGTCAGAAGTTTATACAGGTCTGTTATGTTCCCTGGACTATTAGGCCCCTGAGACCTGCAGCTAGATCAGGAACATGCTGTCCACCTCCAATCATGACTTCCTCAGCACAACCCCCCACAAACAATAAGGCAAAACCTGTCTTTGCTATTATCTTCCAACTAAATCATCCATTGCTTCCCCAAGATTTACCCTTCTGTGCAACTACTGACATGGCTTACCCCTCACCTAACTCATGAACACGGAAAGGATCATAACTATAAGCACACCAAAAACAATAGCCTAAACTGCAGTTAAATACAGCCCAAGGTGCAGCTGTCTGAGCTACAATACTCACAGCCACTGCTATATTTAACTCCCCATGTGATCTGAGATCAAGTTTGGTCCATTCCGCTATAAAGGTGGGGAGAGAAAAATGAAGTCCAATTGTTGGCTTCCCTGTACTGCAGCTTCAGGGCTGACTGCAAACACACCCTGCAACAGCAAATCCACCAGGTTTGCATCCTTACTTCCTTTTCATGAACAAGGATGACCTGCAAGGTCACACATTTATCAACAGCAGAAGGAAATCCGTTTGCTTTTACTCTCTTCTTAGCAAAACATTTAAACTCCTGACACATCCATCCTCGTTCATCTGCTGTGCTTTAGAGGTGACTTTTTTTTTTTTTTGACTAAACAATGCAAGCACCCCTCAAAACAATCTGAGGATTCTTTTCCTATTGCCTTGCCTTGTATGGAGCCACTTATGTAAAAGGAAGCCGAATTGCTTTGTTTGTGCTTGCACAACATAAGGCAAGAGGGAATTGGGTCTTTTGTTTCTAAGCACAAGTTTAACTCGGGTGACATGGAACCACTGAAAGAATCTGATTAACAGCTACACGACATCAATTTCCTGTATTAAAGGCCATCACAACCATCACTCTAATTTTCTGCTTCTCTCGTGGGAACAAAAGGGCTTGATTTTTTTGTATCACACCAAAGCCTGCCTTTGAAAACTTTATTTTTATTAATGACATCTTTACAATAATGTCGCGAACACGCTTCTAGCCTTTTGTCCATTGTGAGGATGCAAAAGAAGATTTATTTAGCTCAATTCACAGTCCCCTTTAACATAATACTAGGGCTTTGTGCTACAGTGGATTAAAGCAGCATCTGTTCTTCTCTGGAAACCTGGAGTCAAATCACAGCAGCGCAGTGAACTTGCCATCTCTGGCTGTACCAAAACTAGAATCCTCCAAATAACATTCAAATGAATTCCTGAAAGGCACAAGAACTGGTATGCAATGCAAACTATTTTTGGTTCATCAACCTTGCTGAAAAAGCTCATCATCAGTAACTGTTTTTGCATAGCAAAGGTGGATGAATTAGACAAAATCTCTATGTAAGTCTGGACATAAAGTGACAATGTATGGGATGCCAAAAATGAACTTTGGAGCCTGATTCTACTCCTGTAACTAACCAGTCTTCTTAGACAACAGAAATCGAGCAGCAAACTTGGGAATATGAATTTGGCTCATGGCCCACGCTCTCTTTGAACACAAATGACATCTAAACAGAGCAGGGTTAACAAAAGCAATGCACCGACACACTCTGCCCCCAAAGCCATCTCTTCACAAATTCCAGTTCTCTTCACAATTGCAGTTTTTCTGTTGATCTATGGGTTAAGGGCACATCCTCCTATGCTTAACGTAACAAACAGAGCGATCAGAGCTCCAGCTTGATTACAGTAGCTCAGGTCTCCTGCAGTTCTGTTATTAAATAAACATAAAAAGCAATAATTGATTGACAGCTGTGATTAAAATATATCTGGCACAGAAATTAATGACAAAATTACCATTGATTTTGACAGGACAAAAAAAAAGTATGTAAATGGTGAAAGAGCAAGATAATCACATTTTTAATGTCCCTCATAAATTAGAGTAAATCCCCGCAATGAAGAGGCATAAGCCAACTATCCTACATCCATCTAGCATAATGCTCAAAGCAACAAAACAGGAGATTGTCTCCTCAAATTGTGGCACTCTGCAGTTTTTTCCCAACAACACAATACTCAAAATTGCAGTAACTTGAACCATTCCTTTGCTCCTGCCAGAATCATATCGAAACTTGCAGCCACAAGGCTTTACAACAAAGAGGGTGCATTAGTTTGGATTGTGAAGGGTAATTTCCAGGCTATCTTTATGGCATTCCAATTTCCAAAAGAAAGGTGTCCCAACAGCAAGCTAAATCCAGTTTTACTCATTGAGAGTCACACAGCTGAGGCTATAAAGTTAAGGCAATGCAGTGTCTTGAATTTCAATTGCAAGGCCAGGCAGCAGGCAAGAGGCTGTGTGTTAGCAGCAAAGCAATCTCTCACTTCCAGCACTCTTGTTTCCCAATCTTGTGCCAGAGATGCCTGAAGCCTGAGCATCAGTGGTGTTAAACATCAAGCAGTACAACTGAGATATGTGAGCGGAAATCACCACCACCACCCCCCTCCAGTCAGCATCTCCACAACAAGTGTGGATTTTGGTTCAGGATGGCACCTTGCATCTGTCCACACAGGGTTGGCTACTTTTAGGCCAGCTTTTATCATTCACAGCTTTTTCCTACTGGTGTTCAGGGCAAGTACACTTTGCAAGCATAATTCATCACCTAAGTGTGCTAATCAGTTATGCAATTAGGAGATCTTCCTCTCCAGAAAGTTTGATCCCTGAATTGCCATCTTTATACTTCGGAGAGATCACCATCACTACAAAAGTAAACTTTTGTTTCATAGGAGTTATTCCACTTGAAGTCCTAGCACTTAACTTCTAGATCCTCAAAGGCATGGAACAATCCCACCCTCCAAGGGATGGAAAAGCAGTTTCATGAAGACTCTCTATTTGGAGGAATACATATGAACAGGAACACAGTTCTCTGGAGAGAATTTTTATTTTGCAAATATGAAATGGTCGCCAGGGGAGAAAAACCACAGAAGGCCACGAGGCTGTCTATCCTAAGAAATCACTTCCCAGTTCTCCAGAGGAATACCCTGCCAGCTGCTACTGAAGGTCTGCTGGCCCAGCAGTAACTCTGTGCCAGCACCTAGCAACCTTCCAAGATCGATCTGTAACAGGAACAGTCCATCAGCTGCTGTTCAACCTGTTATTCTTTTCAGGTGAAGAAAACGAATCCTTGGGTTTCCTTACCTGAAAAGTGCAAATTATTCAATGCACCTGAATTGCAAATTACTAACTGCACCAGGAATCTCAGAGAGCTTCTAAGGGGGCAGAGAAACAACCTAATGCTGCTGATTTGCTGAGCACTGCAACTTCCACTGGTTAGCTCCAGATCTTGTGCTACAGTTAGTATCTCTGATAATAATTATTTTGGATTAGTAGAAAAAAGAAAAACAAAAAAGGACGACAGCTGACTTGACAGATGAAACTCCAACACTGAGCACCTATTTAGCTAAAAGAACAGTGTAACAATACTCTCAACAGTTGCAATTTCAGGCACTGGAACAGAGTATGACAGCCACAAACCAAACCTGACAGAGAAGTAAAACGGGAAACAGGTCATTGTATTCAGCATGGCTTAAGTTCTCCTGAAGCACCAGACAGATGTAACAGATTCTGTGTTTATGTGAAGGGTATCTACTGCAGGACTAGCCACAGCTAAATACAACCAGCCAAACTAAGCACTCAGCAATTCCTCTTTTAACACATCAGGCAGAATAATCAAGCTGAACAGAAAGGAAGTGCAGAGTAATGTACAAATAATGGAGGGGGGAAAAGTCTGAAACAATGATGGGATGGCAAAACCCAGCCAAGTGAGCACAGGCAGCTCTGTCACTAAAGTAACACTGAGTAGTGTTTTGTAGCAAGGCATGCAGATGCAACATCACTTCTGCAAACACTGCCAGCTCCACACAGGAAATCTGCAAGACCAACTTTATTATTTTCCATAAGGGTCAAATCAGGCTTAAAGATCATTGAATGTGTGACTAAATGTGCTATGAAACATTTTTCTTTATCCAAACCCATTTTTCCTTTCTTTTCCAGCAAAGACACTGCTGCATTCATACACAGTCACACTCCATCTAGTCACTTCCTCCTTTTATGTTTCTCCACACCGGCACACACCCAAATTTAAGATGTTGCTTATCTATTTTTAAACTGAAAGACTTCTCTCACTGGCCATCAGCTCAGAATTTCACCTGATTGCTTGCTGGCCGAAGCTTTCACAATGATAAATTCGTTTTGCAAGCACACTTGCCATGGCAACTCTTTCAGCCGGCCACAATCTACGCATGGTATTACACAAGAAAAACTTGTTCGTACTTCTAGATTTCAAGTGGCTCCCGTAACGAAGAGCTGTGCTTTTGTAATATTGCTGCGTGTTAGGCTGGTTGTTAACAACAGCATGACAATAGAGGCTGTCCAGATTTACACGATGAACCCCATTTTCTCATTTTACAGCATGAGTTCCTCTCATCAATGCTTACAGATATCTAAGGGCTGGGTACCGGGAAGATGGGGCAGACTCTTCTCAGTGATCCCCAGCGACATGACGAGGTAATGGGTATAAACTTGAACACAAGTGCCATCTAAACATGAGAAGGACCTTCTTTCCTTCGAGGGGGCCAGAGCCGTGGAGCAGGCTGCCAGAGAGGTGGTGGAGTCTCTGTCTCTGGAGACTTTCAAGGCCCATCTGGACATGTTCCTGTGTGATCTGCTTTAGGTGACCCTACTCCGGCCACGGGGTTGGACTCGATTTCCAGAGGTCACTTCAGTCCCCACCACTCTGTGATTCACCCTTAAAGGCCTTAAAATGAAACCTTATTTCATTTCCCTTTCCTTTTCTCTTTCTTTCTGCTGTGAGTCTCAACAGCTCGTTCACCTCGAGCAGTAACTCAGGCAGCCGCTCCCGCTGACAGCTGCCCGCACCAGCCCTCCCAGCTTCCCCAGTCGGTTCCGGACCCTGGGAACACTATGTACCGGAGCTCTGAAGGGAGAACTCGCCGCTCGTTTGACACCGGTCATGTGGTGGCTCGCACTACAGCAAACTGGAAGAAAAGAGGTGTTTTGGTGCCTGTGTGCACCCACACGCCCAGACCTCAGGCACTCCACTTCCCACCAGGACCCTGCTCCAAGGGCTTCTGGCGACTTTGCAGCGTCCAACGACGCTATGCTCACGGGGCCGCTTTGATACCGCACTTTAAGGATTGGCCACTTCGAACTCAGTCCCCCCAAAGTAGACAGCGCTGTAATCCCTGCTCCCGGTCCGGGACAGCATCTCCTGAGCACCCCCAAGGCGGGCAGCTGCCGCCCGCTGCCACCCACGACGCACCCCACAGACAAAGGGGGTGACCCCAGCACCAAGTCAAGCACCAGCATCTCGCAGCTGGGAGCGGCTCCGGGCTGCCGCTCCATCCGGTTTTCCTCAACAGGGATCGGCCAGGCCGGGCAAGCGACGGAGCGGAGCCCTTTGTGTGACAGGACGGAGGTCCCCGGCGGGGAGATCCCCTGGGGGCACCCCCCTAGCTCCCGGACAAGGCTTACCAGCTGTCAAGTTCCAGCTCCAGCAGCGACTGGGTCCTCTCCGAGCTGCAGTGCAGGCACCACATGGCTGGGCCGGAGTGGCAGGCGGGGAGCCGGCAGCCGCCACCATAGCCGCCCCTGGGGCCGCCCCNGGCAGGGAGGGGATTCTGCCCTTCTGCTGAGACCCCTTCTGCAGTGCTGGGGTCAGCTCTGGAGTCCTCAGCGCTGGAAGAGACATGGACCTGCGGGAGCGGCAGTAGACGAGGATACAGCAACGATGGGAGGGCTGGAAGCCCTCTACTGTAAGGCCGAACTGAGAAAGTTGAGGTTGTGCAGCCTGGAGGAGGCTCCAGGGAGACTTTGCGGTGGCCTTTCATCGCTTAAAGGGGCTGAGCAGAGAGCTGGGGACAGACTTTTGAGCAAGGCCTCTTGTGACAGGACAAAAGGCAATGGTTTAAACTAAAAAGAGGTAGACAGACTAGAGAAAAGGAAATATTTGACCCTGAGAGTGGTGGGAGGCTGGCCCAGGCTGCCCAGAGAGATGAGAGATGCCCCATCCCTGGAACCATTCTAGATCAGGCTGCTTGTGGCTCTGAGCAACCTGTTCTAGTTGCAGATGTCCCTGCTGGTTGCAAGGGGTTGGGCTGGATGAGCTTTAAAGGTCCCTTCCAAGCCAAACCACTCCATGATTCTGCTACGGAGCACTGAAAACAGCAGCACTTTAACTTCCCTGTTGTTGTTCCGCAGAGCAGCAAGCAGCAGAATAGTCCAAGCCCTAGGTACTTTCTGTAGAACACTGGTTTATGCTGTGTTACCCTAGTGTGAGATGCTTTAAGGTTTCTGATTGCAAGGCAGTGCCACAAAACACTCCAAAAGCAAACACATAAGTTAACAGCCCACCAAGTGCTGTGGAGGCTTGGTGACAGGCAAACAACAGTTCTGGAGGAGTGATTGATTTATTATTAAAAAAAGAAAAAAAATCAATATTTTGGATAAAAATGAGTAATTAACCAAATATTTTAATTATTACCCTTCACTGCTCCACTGAAACCTGACCTAGAAAGCCTGTGGATGCTTCCCTGTATCATGTCCTCAGTGTTCTCACAGCATTTGTAAATGGGAATGGAAAGAAACCTCCTCCAAGCACAGCACAGGTCAATAGTAAAGCTAGTTCTGGCAAGCAAGAATTCCTTGCTAGAACTTAAATAAACCAGCCAACACACCAACTGAATTTCATCATCACAGTATTTGACACATGAATAACAATCCTTACTACTTATTTCTTCCCAAGCGGATTCACCATGCAGTGATTAAAGTATTGCAAGAAATCAAGTCTAAACAGAGTTAATTGTAACTTAGTAATTCATAAAAGAAAACCATCTCATCTCCTAGAACACTGTAAAAGGTGCCTTAATTTATACATACACTTCTTATGTAGAAACTACATACCTGCTAATGGGAACACTGAAATTATATCCTTTTCTCACACACATTTTTACAGCAAATGCTTATGTGTCGTGATGCTTTCCTAGCCTTCCTCCCCCAAAGCCTAGAAAGGAGAAGGGGGTTTGCAGCATAGACCTGGGGCTGTTCAGTGTGGGGAGAAGTCTGGAAGGGAATCTAATCAATGTCTATTAATATCTGAGGGCTGGGGGACAGGGACAGCCTCCGCTCACTTGTGCCCTGGCATAGGACAAGGGGCAATGGATGGAAAATGCAGCACAGAAGTTCCACCTCAACAGGAGGAAGAACTTTACTGGAAGGGTAACAGAGCTCTGGAACAGGCTACCCAGAGAGGTTGTGGAGTCTCCTTCTCTGGAGATTTTCCAGCCCTCCCTGTATGTGTTACTGCGTGCCCTTCGCTAGATTGTGTGGTCCTGCTCTGGCAGGGAGGTTGGACTAGAAGATCTCCAGAGGTCACTTGGAACCCCTAACAATCCTGTGACCTTTGAGATTAATTGGAGTGCTGAAGAACTAAGGAGTCAGCCAGTTCCAGACCTTGCTGTCCCCGGGGAACATCACCTTATTAACAGTCTGCTCCTGTTCAAAATGCAGTCTGAGTTCCTCTGATGATTGAAACCACAAGTAAGTTGGAACAGTGTTTGCTAAGCCATAGTTTCTTTGGTAGACTTTTCCTACAGCATTTTTAGCTTCCCAAGTCAAAAGAACAGCTGAAACGGCACCAGAAACCCAGTAGAGAAATAGTGCTACCTCTAGGTACAAAGAAATCAGTGTTCCAAAAAAATTGTAAGCCCCTGTGATTAATATCCTATAATAAGGCAAGACAGCAAGACAAGTTCTAACTTTTGGATTTCCTGTTTCATGGAACCGTCAAAACATCTCACTTTCCAAATCCAGCATCACGTCTGTGTAACGTGGGCAAACTGTCTAACCACAGACACTCCTTGTCTTCCTTTAGATGCTAGGGTACAGCAGAAGGGGAAGCTAATTAAGGAAACAAGAACCATTCTGGGAACGTGGATTGGGGGGGATAGGGGGGAGCAGTTGGCAAATGTACCACTGAAAGGTTCATTCATAATCATTTGCACAGTATTTAGTGCAGGTTTTGTGTAAGGACAGAGCGAATTCACCCTTTGCTTTTTAGGAATGGAAATGCTCCAGCACATAACAGCAGCTGATCTCTGTAGTTTGGGGGAACTGAGAAGTCTGGTCAGGAATGAAAAGTGTTGCTCAAACACTTCAGGTACGAGGAAGAGCACAATGAAAGGCTCTTGTGCTGTGTACACAACATAGCTCTTATTTACAATACAGACCATCAGAGCCCAGACATCTTTCTGGAGGATAAAAAGAATCAAAGCAGCTTCACTTGAACCCAGTTAAACATCTGGATCAACTGTGCTCTTTGCATAGTTTCCTAAGGAAGCATTAGACAGAGATTCCAGCCAGCCTGGGTTTAACCAGCTTTCAGTGAAACTTAAGTACATTAAGGAAGGACACACCTACGCCAACTGTTTTGATAGTAATGTCACTGCAAGTCTAAAACCAGAGACTATTTATACTGCAAAGACTACTTTCAACATCTAATGGTTATCCAGACAGACTCTTCCCTCCAGAAGTTCTGTGACAGACAACAGCCCCACATTTTTCTGGCTTTCCTACATCAAGCGTCATCTCTACGTGCACACAGAGACAAATCCAAAGCAGACATAAGCAGTCCACGCAAAGTCCTCTGGAAAGCAGTTTCCACTCAGAAAGCAAGTGCAGACAGTTTTAGCGTGGGCTGTGAAGAAGGATATGTGCTGGAAAGGGCAGCAGAGGAGCTCTGACCTCAAAAGCAGTCACAGAATTTTCTGAAGAATGTGCTTTTCTGAACCCACTTCAAACAGAACCTTCCCTCTACAGATACAGACACACTAGATAAGCAACCAAGCAAGCAATGAAACCATTTCAAACATGACTTGGATTAATTGCTACAGCCTTCCCTCCTCGACGTCAAACAGCCAGGAGGCTCAGTTTTGCTTCAATCATGCTGCTACAGAAGTCTTGTAAAACCACCTCTTGTTTTAATAAGGTCTTAAAATGTAAAGTAGACATTAAATGCCCAAATCATCTACATATTTAAGATCTGCTATGTATTCCAACAGAATATTAAGCAGGAAAACAAATTCTTGAAACACTACACAGATGGCATTGTGGTTTCCAAGTTGAGGCAGCCTGATGCAATTATTTTTGGAGGGATTTTGGTTTTTTGTTTATGTTTCAGCATTCCAAAATCATCTTTGTTCAGCCGTAATCCAGTCTCCCTCAGGTAACAGCAGCCATAATCCAAGCTCCATTCCTTCAGCCCATCCCCAGCTGTCTCCTGGGCTGCATTCCCAGCAGCGTGGGCAGCAGGTGGAGGGAGAGGATGCTGCCCCTCTGCTGTGCTCTGCTGAGATCCCTGCTGCAGTGCTGGGGCCAGCTCTAGAGCCCCCAACACAAGGACACGGAACTGTTACAGCAGGGCCAGAGATGAGCAGAGAGCTGGAGCACTCCTGCTATGAAAACGGCACTTGGCCTTTTTCAGTCTTACACAATTGGCCTCGACCCCTTGATCCAGCCTGCCCAGGTCCCTCTGCAGGTCCCTTTCTACCCTCCAGCAAATCAATACTCCCTCCCAACACAGTGTCACCTGCAAACTTACTGAGGGGGCCTCCATCCCCTCATCTGGATCATTAATAAAAATACTAAAGAGAAGTGGCCCCAGTGCTGAGCCCTGGGGAAGACCATCTGTGACTGGATGCCAACTGGATTTAACGCTGCAAAGTTATTTTTGCTCCATTAAAAATAAAAGGTCAGCTTGACTGAAACACTGGGAAGCAAGCAGGCTGGCTGCCCATGGCAGCTTACTGCTGACAACCGCCTCATTCACTGCAGTTCCTGGTTCACTGACTTGGTCCCACCATAGTTTTCCATCTGTGTGACCAGCAAACCACAGAACTACGGAATCAGAGAGTACATTCAGTTAGAAGAGACCTCCAAGCTCATCCAGTCCAACCCTCAACCCAGCACTGAAGCGTCAACACTAAACCAAGTCTCTACGCAGCAGGTTCATGGGCTGCTTAAACACCCCTAGGGATGGTGACTCCACCACTGCCCTGGGCAGACCGTTCCGGTGTTTGAGAACCCTCTCAGAGAAGAACTGTTTCCTAACATCCAGCTTGAACCTCCATTGGTGCAGCTTGGAATCATTTCCTCTGCTCCTGTTGCTTGCCACCAAGGAACAGAGGCTGCGCCCTCCTCTCTCCAATCTCCCTTCAGGGGGCAATTAGGTCTCTACTCAGCCTCCTCTTCTCCAAGCTGAACACCCCCAGCTCCTTTGACCTCTCCTCATAGCCCAGGTGCCCCAGGCCCTTCTCCAGCCCTGTTACCCCTCTCTGGACACTCTCCAGCCCCTCAATGTCCTCCCTGGAGTGAGTGGCTCAGAATTGAACAAAGGCAGCCCCAGTTTTGTTACTGTGACTCTGATTAACAACACCTCACTAGAGGAGGCCACACATACTCAATATTCCTTCTTCAAACTAAACCACATTATATTTCTGATACATGAATCTAATTAAACCTTAGACTAAAATTTTGGTTTATCCAGTTATTTACACAAATCACTGCTATTTTATGTGTTAATAGCTAAGATAAAGTTTATAAAGCCCCAGAGTGCAACAAACTGGAGCTGTAATTATGAGCACACACAGCAATTTGTGGAACACACCACCTAAATCTACAGTAATTATGACCCTGCTTAAGGGTAAGTCCCAACTTAATCACATTTAATACACTGTTATTTCCAAGATCTAAAAGGCTGCAATGGGCATTTATCTTGCATTTTGTTGGAATAAAGGCAAAGAGTTATCCAGGGAAAAGAAATGGAAGAAACTACTGGGAAGTAGTTTTCTTCCTGCAGAGCATAACTAGAGCCATGCAGCACTGTTCAATGAACACATACCCAGGTCAAAATGCATCTTACTGCTCTCACAGGGGGCTTTGGGGGGATAATTAATCCAAGTCACCCCTTGCAACAGGGAATGGATCCTCCACCTCCTCAGTCTCATGAAGAGTTCTCTGCTTCTCACACTCTCCCTCCACCCCTGCTCACCTGTGCATCTAAGGAAAACTAATTGCTCCTTGGAAAACTCTTGGGACATATCAGTTTCAAGGAAATACTGCACAGTGTTCTTCCACAGTGTCCTCTTTTGGTGCATGAGGAGGATTATCAATACATAGGAATTGATTTTTTACCTGTATAAAACACAGTATATTGGGATAATTTTCCCACATGACCTGGAATTACCATCAAATGGTTTGTGCTAAAAGGGATCTTAACGATCATTTAGTTCTGACCCCCTGCCTTGGGCAGGGACAGCTTCCACTAGATCAGCTTGCTCAAGGCCCCATCTCACCTGTCTTTCAACATCTCCAGATGTGGAGTCTCCACAACTTCTCTGGGCAACCTGTTACAGTGACTCAATCTCCTAATCAGATCGAAGAATTTCTTCCTAATGTCTCATCTAAATCCACCTTCTTCCAGTTGGACTCCATTGCCCCTCACCCTGTCGCTCCAGGGCTTTGCAAAAGGTCCCTCTTCAGCTCTCCTGTAGCCCCCTTCCAATCCTGGCAGGCTGTTCTAGGGTCTCCCCAGAGCCTCCTCTTCCCCAGGCTGAAGAGCTTCAACTCTCTCAGCCTGGCTTCATTATCAGAGGCTTTGCAGCCCTCTGATGATCTTCATGGCTGCTTCTGGCCCTGCTCCAACAGCTTCACGTCTGTGCTGTGCTGAGGACTCCAGAGCTGCCCCCCAGCACTGCAGGTGGACTTTCAGCAGAGTGCAGCACAGGGGCAGAATCCCCTCCCTGCCCCTGCTGCTGCAGATCAGCTCAGGACGTGGCTAGGGCTGGGCTAGCAGCACACAATGCTGGCTCAAGTTGAGCTTCTCCTCACCCAGCAACCCCAAGTCCTTCTCCTCAGCACTGCTCTCTGTCCATTCTCCACACAGCCTGGATGAGTGCTTGGCATTGCCCCGACCCAGCTTCAGGACCCTGCACCTGGCTTTGCTGAATTTCATAAGGCTGGCTTGGGTTCCCATCTCCGTCCTGTCCAGGTCCCTCTGGATGCCATCGTGTCAACAGGCCCACACAGCCTGGTGTTGCTGCAAACCTGCTGGGGGTGCCTCCATCCCAGTGCCTACATCACTGACAGAGATGTCAAACAGCACTGGTCCCAGCGGGCAGGACTGGTCTAATTCCAGAGGAATTCTTGGATATGCCAGGTAATTCTTTACAAGCTAACACGCTCCTGTACTTATCCTGGCTTTGTTTCCCCTCAATATGCCTTCCCAAGCTTCTCTCTGTATATTTCTTCACTTCCTATAGCTGCATGAGTTCACTTCATTATTTTAATGCCAGTATACAAAAATCCATGTTGAAAGAGCAACTTCACTTCATGTTTTAAACTGAACTTACAAAGCCTCTAAATAAACACATCTGGGAAAAGGCTTTATGCTGTTGGTTGCTATGGAGCAGACAAAACAAGGATTTTTTTTTTCTCTCCTAAAAACAGATCCAAAGCCTATTTAAGGCAAAGGAAATCTTTGCTAACTTCCAGGGTTGGTAGACTCAAAACTCTACTTTTCAACTACCCATCTCAACCCCTCCCACACCTTTACAAAATATGAAACAGCACTGTGGCTCTGTGAAGGGTGAGAATATCAAAGCACAAAGAGTATAAACTGAGGCAGAGGAAAAGTAGATAAACTCTTCACAGGCACCTTGCAGATCAGTGGGAGAAATAAAAATGAAACAGGTCTACACATTCTGCTTCTTTATCCCCGCCCATAAAACAAGATACTTTGCCTCACAGAGGGAGAAAGGGCTCTGTTATTAGCCTCTCAAAAGAAACCAGGCTGTGCTCTGCAGCAAACTCTTCTCAGCTCTGGCTAGAAGATTTTATAGAATCATGGAAGGCTTTAGGTTGGAAGAGAGCTTTAAAGCTCACCCAGTCCAACCCTACTGTAGTCAGCAGGGACTTTTTCAGCTAGAGTACGTTGCTCAGAGCCACAAACAACCTGACCTGGAATAGTTCCAGGGATTGGACATCTCCCACCTCTCTGAGCAACATTTTTTCCATCTAGTCTAAGTTTAAACCCATCAGCCCTTGTCCTGTCACAACACCTACTTCTAGAAGCTAAGTCCCCAGCTTAAGCACTGAAAGGCCACCAGAAGGTCTCCCTGGACCCTTCTCTTCTCCAGGCCGAACAACCCCGGCTCTCTCTGAAGCTCTGTTTTGGATCAAAAAGGTAATTCCCCAATGCTAGCAATGTTTCAGAGCACTAAGATACCCTGATTTATCCAGCCTGGGAGCTGGCAAAGCAGAGAGTCCTGTAAACTACAGCAAAAATCTCAGCAATGAGAAAAACAATGTGTAAAGAGGATTAGGTTGCAGTCAGAGCATTAGACCAAAGCCAGCATTCCTGATTCCAAACTCTCTGCTGTCAATACTCTTGACCTGGTTTTGTCCCTCAGTCAGTAGGTGATGCTACAAACCCTCACTTGTGTGGGGAGCTACTGGGAACTAAACGATCAGGTGTACTACCACCCTTCACAGAATCACAGCATCACTTACTGGCTGTTTGCATCCACAGGAAGATCATCAGGAAAAATAGCATCAGGCTTTTAGTTAGCTTCTATTTAGTCCTGTAATTCAGGTGCTCCTCCCAGAGCTCTCTGGAACACTGGTCATGTTGATGCTTTCACCCTCTCTGGTTCTGTCTCTGCCCCCCATAGCACAGCTCACAGCAAAACAGTTTGGGGTTTCCACAAATTTCAGGCCACGTCTTGTTGTAATGCTGTCACGGAGTTTAAAACGTCCTCTGACAGACCCATAAGCACGTGGAACAAGATTTTTGTGCAAATACCATGTAACCTCCCTTCCAAAACACCTTCTGCAGCCAGCAACATTGCTGTGACTCACCCCAGCAGTGAAACTATACCTGAGAAGCAGAAGCTGTACTCTGGGTCAATGGGCATCGAGTGGTGGATCTTCAAGAGAAAACACTTTCTTCTCACAAATCCAAGGACAGTGGATGCTTGGAAATCCCCCAAAGAGTTTGACAAGGAGCTAGGGAGCTCCTCTAGAAGGAAGTTCATCTGTAAGTTAGGAAGGCCACTCTATGACTGCCAGAAGTTGTAGAGTAGAATAGAGTAGGAAGGAAAGGGAACTATTTAATCTGCATTCCTGGGGGCAATAAAGGCAGGACTCTGTACTGTGATTACAAGCAGACTGCAATTACGAATTCGTGGACACCACATCACACATAAAGTAGCCCTTTGCCTCCTACGAGTGAAGTATGTGAGTGGTTCCAGTTTTCTCACTTGAGTGCCACGTTCTTGGAGGGATCCATGCTCCCACAGCTTAGAATGCTCCACATCCCTGGGCTCCAGGATTTCACTGGCTGTGTGCTCAGTGCCACTACTGAGTAAGGGTGGTGGAGACCAAGTCCGTGTGGCACACGACTGAGAAGCTTGGGATGTCAGGAGTATATCCTGATGCTCTAAACCTCACAGACAGCAAGCTGAAGCCACGAGCTCCCCTTCCAGACTGTGACTGGTCATAATAAAGGACAGAGAAAGCGCAGTAATTCTCCTTACCTAGAGAAATGGTGCAGATTTGTGGTCAGGTTAAGGTAGCACTGCCACAGAAAGATAAGGCTCTACCTCCCCCTTCACTCCTGCACCTCTCCCACCCCCCACCCC
>VWYK01005736.1:15034-25698 GCA_013399775.1 Semnornis frantzii
CCTTCTGTTCTCACTCTTGTGATTAAGAGGACTTTCAAAAGTGCTGGATTGCCATCCCTCTCAATACCCAAGTCAGCCAATTAGGGGAGTGTTTAGCTCTTTAAAAGTGGAATGCATTTTGCTAATATTTTCCCCCTCCCATTTCCAACTGCAACCACACTTCTCTCCATCTTTGTCTGAGTCTCTTCAACTGGGCCACAATTAGTAATTTTGATGTAAATAAATTCTAGTCTCCAGCTCTCCTACTAGCAATTTTCTGCACAGTATCCTTTAGGAATAGCAAATCTCACAGTGCTCCCTGCCAAATAAAAGTCTAGCTGTCTCAGCATCAATGTTTCATTACATACTTAAGGATTTAGAAGTGGTCTATGATTTCTGGTATATTTTTGGCAGATCTCAAAGTCATTTACAAAGAAGGTTAGTGTGGTTGTGTCCATTTTCCTGATGAGGTAACTAAGGTAAAGCAGCCTGGGTAGCAGATAAGTAGCAGAACCAAGAGCAGCCCAGAAGCACCCGACCTTTGTGAACGCCAACCAGACTGCAAAATTATTTGCACATGATCCTGTCACAAAATAATTTGCTAAACAAATACACCCTGGAATTTATTAGTTTTGAACCATTGCTAAGTACAAATAGACTTTGTGGATACTTACTTCCCTATAGGGATTAAAAGCCTCTCTCCAACAAGCATGCCAAGCAGTGAGCTCTCATTGTCCTTGACATACATGACAACAGCACAGCAATCTACAAGGCCAAATCCTATGGTGACTGTTATTTTGCACACTTATAAGTAGCATTATTACTCCCCAAATAATTCATGAACGTGTTGGCAGTCACACTTAAGTACAACAAGTAATTCATCCTTAGAAAACCAGTTGGTAACACAATCAAAATGTAGTTAAACGAGGTGGAAGGTTCTCAGGTTTCCTCCATAGGACTTTCCAGGACACTGCCATAATGCTTGAAACCTTTTTGATGCTGCAAAAGCTTTTCTTCAGAAAGACTTCCTCTGAACTCATTGGTGTACTCCTCATTCACATTGTTGTATCTAGGAAGGAGGATATGAAAGAAGAATTTTAAAATAATCATCACAGAATGTCAGAGGCTGGGACTTTCAAAGCTCATCCAGTCCAACCCCTCTGCCATAGGCAGGGACATCTCCCACTAGTACAGGTCATTCATCCAACCTGGCCTTGAACTCCTCCACAACATCCCTGGGCAACCTGTGCCAGTGTCTCACCCCCCTCACTGCAAACAACTTCCTCCTAATATCCAGTTTCAGTTTCCCCTCTGCCAGTTCAAACCCATTGCCCCTTCTCCTGTCATTCCCAGACCTCGTCAACAGTCCCTCCCCAGCCTTCCTGTAGCCCACTTCAGATCCTGGAAGGCTACTCTAAGGTCTCCTGGAAGCCTTCACACAGCAACAGACCCCACAGGAATCATCCTTTTAGGGATTAGTTTCGTGCAGTGTTTATTAGATGGTATTTTGTAAGTTCCAGTGCCGTCTGAGTGCAGGACTTCTAAGCAGCCAAAAGAATTGGATAGGGAGATGTAGTTTCCTAGAGCCTTTCAGAACCATGGGATGAGAAGTGCCAAATGGGGTGCAGGTGTTAGCAATAGCTGCACTGTGTCATTTAACTAATTTGAAAAGGAAACATCGTATTTTGCTCACATAAATGTGGGTATTTTTTTCATTCAGACTTCTCCCCACCCTTAAATCAGTGTTTATGGGAATAGTCCTCACCCCCTTTCTTCTTCTCCCCTCTAGGTGAACTCTTACCCAACACAAAATGAAACAATTCTATCTGACCTCCAAAAAACAAACTGAAAAATGAGGCACTTTGATTTTGAAGTGAAATGCCAGTAGGAAATAAAATGTTCAATTTATTTATTTAAGGAGGTCAGATCTCCTCATAAATTATGCTAATTTGTGGCCAAATCATCTGTTGACCTCGACCCAATCTCATGCTGACAATCAAAGTGTTTTAGTTTTCAGTAGTGAGCGTCACAAATGAAAATGTCATTTAAAGAAGGAAAAAAATTCCTGCTTTCAGAAATGAAAGACAAAGTGCAGGAGAAAGATTCAAGTAACAACCTAGGTCTCATTTGAAAGAAGAAGAACCAGAAACTATCCACCAGAATAAATGGACACTTACATGTAAGGTTACACTGAAATAATTGACAGGACACTATGGTAACCTCTAATGCTGCAGCTAGTGCTCTAGGTAATAGAAAAAGCAGTCTATTCCTCAAGAGTTCTAGAGCCACACTGTCCTTGGGAAATTTCTACTGTTGTCATTATCAAAGCATTCTTTCATGAAGGAATATATATTATAGTAGCGTTCCAATGTGTGAAGGGGGCCTACAGGAAGGTTGGGAAGGAACTATTTACAAGGTCTTGTAATGACAAGACAAGGGACAATGAGTTTGAACTGACAGAGGGGAGATTGAAAGTGGATGGTAGGAGGAAGTTGTTTGCAGTGAGGGGGGTGAGACACTGGCACAGGTTGCCCAGGGAGGTTGTGGCTGCTCCCTCCCTGGAGGGGTTCAAGGCCAGGTTGGACGAGGCCTTGAGTGACCTGTACTAGTGGGAGGTGTCCCTGCCTATGGCAGGGGTTTGGAACTGGATGATCCTTGAGGTCCCTTCCAACCTTACCATTCTATGATTCTAAGTTTCCTGAAGGATTTCCATAGAACTGGAGGCCAATGTCTCTGAGACAACGCCTCTTGCACACTGCCTCCACATGCCTGGTGATGCAGGTTGCCTCCCTTCCTGTTCCTGACTGCGGTATTAATTAGAACACACTGGCAACAGAAAGTTAACTGTGATGCAATGTTCTGAAACACAGGAGGCAGGCCAACTTTCAAACCACCCTCGCTATTAAAGAGGACTGCAGTTGACAGATCTTTGCAAGTTAGAGGCAATATGCAGGCATAGAGCTTCTGTTCTGTAGTACCATAAAATTGCTACCTGTGTGGGGACTAATCAAGGAATTCCATTATCCCCAGCAGCAAGATGCTTCTATCTCACTGGCCAGTAGAGTAGCCAAAAAAAAAACCAAAAAAGAAATACAAAAACAAAAAACCACCAACCTATCTCGGGGTGATTCTGTTGACACCATTGCATACAACATTAAAGAGCAATGATCTCCTGTTTTCTTGCAACCCCTTCAGCTCTCGTCCCATACTGAAGATGCAAGATCACTGAGATGACAGCAACCAAGTCAGGGGCAGGTCACTTCCACGGTTGAGATATTCTTGGTGCTGTGATCTAAACTCCATGCCAATATATGTACATACTTCTGTAAATAACAAGATTTCTTCTCTCTTCAGTGACTTTTTCCTATTAGTAAGACTTCTTAAATACTGAACTCTAATTACAGCAGCCTGCTGTGGGTGTTTTGTTTGGTTTAGTTTGTTTTGTTTGGTTTAGTTTGTTTTGTTGTTTGCTTGTTTTAAAACTCACCACACAGTTTTTACTGCAAAAAAAAAATCTTTCACCTGAAGCCATACTGAAGTCTGGTCTATCACTGCCACTTCTCTATTGCACACCCATTTACAAACTTTGCAGGATTTCCTCTACCATATTTGGCAGCAAAGCATCATGCTTTCATGTTCTCACACCTACCTGTGTGCAATGGTCCAGAACCCCAGGGTGTTCAACAGCATTAAGGAAGCCAAGAAGAAGAAGAATCTCTCCAATTTACCTTCATGCAGCAAGTGTGGAAACCAATCACCTGGCAAAACAAACATTCAAAGAGATTTAATTTACCATCTATGATTTTTTGATCTACAGTCTACTTTGCTTCTGCTTTGCAGAAGAGAAACAGAGATGTAAAGAACTTTCCTAACAAATCTGAAGTGTACTTTGATCACAACAACCAATGCTGCAAGCCTGGGGCAAAGTGGTTGGAAAGTTGCCCAGCAGAAAAGTACATTTATAGTGGGGGTGGTGAGACACTGGCACAGGTTGCCCAGGGAGGTTGTGGAGCACAGAAGCACCCAATGTGATCGAACATCACCTTGGGTGATTCTGTGCTCCACAACCTCCCTGGAGGTGTTCAAGACCAGGTTGGATGAGTCCTTGAGTGATGTGTTCTAGTAGGGTTGGTTATGGGGTGAAAGACATTGAGATGCTGGAGTGTTCTGAGAAGGGCAACAAAGCTGGCAGAGTCTTAGGAGGAGCAGCTGAGGGTGTTAGGATTGTCTGGTTTGAGGAAGAGGAGATCATAGAATCACAGAATGTCAGGGGCTGGAAGGGACCTCAAAATCTTATCCAGTCCTACCAGAGCAGGATAACCTAGAGCACATCACACAGGAATACATCCAGGTGGGTTTTGAATATCTCTAGAGAGGGAGACTCCACAACTTCCCTGGGTAGCCTGTTCCAGTCTTCTGTCAACCTTGCATGGAAAAAATTCCTCCTCCTATTTCAATGAAACTTCCTATGCCTCAGCTTCCACCCATTGCCCCTTGTCCTGTCATTGGGCATCACCCAGCAGAGCCTGGCTCCAGCCTCCTGGCACTCACCTTGCACATATTGATAACCATTGCTGAGGTCACCTCTTAGTCTCCTCTTCTCCAAGCAGCACAGCCCCAGCTCCCTCAGGCTCTCCTCCTAGCAGAGCTGTTCCATTCCCGTCATCATTTTTGTGGCTCTGTGCTGGACTCTCTCCAGCAGTTCTATGTCTCTCTTTGACTGGGGTGCCCAGAACTGGACACAGTACTCCAGATGTGGCCTCACCAGGGCAGAGAAGAGGGGCAGGAGAACCTCTCTTGGCCGACTAACCACAGCCCTTCTAACACACCCCAGAATGGCATTGCCCCTCCTGGCCACTGGAGCACATTGCTAGCTCTTGGTCAACCTCTCATCAACTAAGATCCCCAGATCCTTTTCCCCTTTGCTGTCTTCCAGCACATCAGTCCCCAAGAGAACTTATTGCTCTCTACAACTACTTGAGCAAAGGTTACAGTGAGGTGAGTGTCAGTCTTTTCTCCCAGCTACCAATAGGATGAAAGGAAATGGACTCAAGTTCCACCAGGAAAGGTTTAGAATAAATATAAAGAAAAATTTCCTCACTGAAAGAGTGGATATTGGAATAGGCTACCCAGGAAAGTGGTGGAGTCACCATCCCTGGATGTGTTCAAGAACTCTGTAAACACTTCAGGACATGGTTTAGTGGGCACAGTCATGGCAGGTTGACAGTTGGACTTGATCTTCGAGGTCTTTTCCAACCTTAGTGATTCTACTGAAACATCCAACTCTGTGCAGTTACTGTGGCAATGACCAGGCCACCTCCTCTCTATATTATCCTGTGCACATGGCTAAAAATATTAAATGTGAAAAGTTTAGGAAGAGCTAGAAATAAGGTGGTCTGTAGAAATCCTCGTTCACATCTCTCCTGCCTTTAGTAGGCCCTTCTTAAGAAAAACAGAAAGCCACGAAACCAAAGCATCCAAAGCCATGCATAAAAAGCATTTATTCAGTGCCTTGGATGCCTCCAATACCCAGATGCTACCTGACATCTTGCTTTGTCTTTACAGCCATGAGTCTGCAACCTGTCTTTTCTACCTAGGCTTTTTTTTGCAATAGGATCTGGGATATTTTTGCAATTCAAACTCAAATTCAGCAGAGGACAGTATCAGCTATATACATCCACAGCCTTCCCTGCCCGCTTCAGTTTGCAACTGCAAACTGCTTTTGATGTTATCCATTGAAACCAGTCTGCAAACAAACTCAGGTGGTACATAATGATGGAAGACAGAACGCAGAAGACAACCAACACCATAATCAACATCATAAAACTGAGGTGAAAAAAAAAGAAGTTATAGTAGATAGAGAACATCAGAGAGAGTTCTACAGTGCTGTAATGACCTTTCACATTAGTTAGGAATACAAGATATTTACTGCCTTTGCAGAGGAAAGAGAAACTGTCCCCATTAGCAAGTAGTGAAGCGAAGCAGGAGCAAGTACAGAGCATGAAACAGCTGGCACTGAGAATGTGGTATACACTGCATGTAACTCAGGGGAATTAACACCAGGCCAGTAACCACTAGCTGATATACACTGTGTGTAGCTCAGGGGAATTAACACCAGGCCAGTAACCACTAGCAGATGTACACTGTGTGTAGCTCAGGGGAATTAACAGCAGACCAGTAACCACTAGCAGATGTACACTGTGTGTAACTCAGGGGAATTAACAGCAGACCAGTAACCACTAGTAGATGTACACTGTGTGTAGCTCAGGGGAATTAACAGCAGACCAGTAACCACTGACAGACGTACACTGTGTGTAACTCAGGGGAATTAACAGCAGACCAGTAACCACTAGTAGATGTACACTGTGTGTAGCTCAGGGGAATTAACAGCAGACCAGTAACCACTGACAGATGTACACTGTGTGTAACTCAGGGGAATTAACAGCAGACCAGTAACCACTAGCAGATGTACACTGTGTGTAACTCAGGGGAATTAACAGCAGACCAGTAACCACTAGTAGATGTACACTGTGTGTAGCTCAGGGGAATTAACAGCAGACCAGTAACCACTGACAGATGTACACTGTGTGTAACTCAGGGGAATTAACACCAGACCAGTAACCACTAGCAGATGTACACTGTGTGTAGCTCAGGGGAATTAACAGCAGACCAGTAAACACCAGCATCTGGCACACATCAGGCATGGCATTTTTGGGGGGTTTGTTTCCATCCAAAGTAATGCAGTATTTTTGTGCTGCCAGATCACTGTGGTGCAAATCAGAGATGAGCAGGAGATTCAGGCCAAAAGCACGCTCCTGATCTAAACCAGCACACATCAAGAGCCCAAAGCCACATTTCTTTGCTCCCTCGAAGTGTGGTAGCAAATCCTACCTGTGTAAACAGAGTGGCTCCCCACCACTTGAACAGCCTACAAGGAAGAGGAGAAAAAGCAGCATTTTGCTGGAGCTGTGGTGTACAAACATGAGAGTTTAACTGATCTTTCAGCCCTGATGCAATCTTTAGCCATCCAGTGACATGCCTGGCTCATCAAAGTTTTCTAATCGGAGAGAAGCAGCAGACCCCCATCCCAGGAGAGGCAGCAGTGAAAGGATTGCATCCTGTCTCATCACATCCATACGTTTTTCTCTTTCCTCCACACATTGGAGTTGTAAACACCGTTGCCTTTAGCTCTCCCAGGAGTAACAGAGAACAACTGTCACCAGTGCAGCACATTTCCTTCACTCCCCCACGGTTTGCTCCATGCCACTTTACCTTCCTGTCTGTCACAGAGCAGCAGCACCTCACCTCTGGGGGCACAGTTCCTTTGGCAGCAGCATCTCAGGGCAGGTTTTAAAACGTCTCATTTAACACTGTCAGTTGACTGAACTCCTAGGTGCTGTAATTTCATTTTAGTAGCTTATAAACTTTTACTGTCACAATTTACCATCAGTTTTTCATTTCACATTCCCCAGTGGCCAATAGAAGTCAGGGAGAGACTGCACCTACCCTATGCAAGAGGAAGCACACGTGGGGTTCAGGGCTATAGCTTGTCAAAAGCAGAGTTCCCATGGCCTGCTAGGTTAATTTACATCCGCTGGGCTAAGCAGCAGGAGCTTCCTAATGAAAGTGTTTACAATGGAACCTGAACAGACAAATACTTGCTTAAAAATAGTACTGGCTGAAAAAAAAAACCACCCAACACTCAACCAACCAACATAAACCAACCAACCAAATAAATCAATCCAGAACAAATAATAACAAAATACTCAAGCAAACAAAACAAGTTGCAAGAGGAATTTAAGACCTTTGAAGAGAATGGAATAGAATATAACTTTTATATTGTCTAGCAAAGGCATCATGCTGAGGTGTTGGAAGTGGGAATGGTTGGATCTGCCAGGATGAGGGGGCTGCCTGGTAAGCAGGAGATCTAAGTTCTCCTCCTGTTTTACCACTAGTCCCCTCCATAGTCTAGGTCAAAGAGTATTCCTATGTCTCCTCTCTGCTTCTTGTAGTAATTGCCAGTGTTTAAAGAGTGAGGCCAGGATAACAGTGCAAAGTCTTTGGAAAAAAATCTTGTAGTATAAATGAACAACAGCATAGGCAGGGACAAAATTAGATCAGGCACGGTAAGAGACTTCAGCTCCTAGAGTGCATGTGTGCCCTCTCTTTTAATGCTCTATCCAAAGCAAGTGATAGGAGTAAGGCTTCCTCTCCCTTTCATTGAGGGACAACAAGGTTGTTTAGGAGTGCCAGAGAAACAGGGGTGGGTAGAAGTCTTGGAGAGACCCAATTATCCTACTGTCAATATGCATTTTTATCAGTGGATGAAGGAAATATTCATGTGACCATTTCTTCCTGTCACTCAAAAATATTTATTTATCAGGTTTTTTTCTGTTCTTATTTTTTCCTTTTTAAATGGTTGTTGGTTTTCCATGAAAGAAGGGATAAACTTGGAGTAAATTTACTTATACTTTCACTCATTGCACAGAGAATCTTCTGCTGGCAGGAAGCCTTGGGTGAAAGCCATCAATGTTAAAACATCAGTGTGTTTCAGGCACTGAAACTCCCTTCAGACACTTCCAAACCTTATCCTGCCAACACCTTCCACAACCTGTCTGTCAGCTCCAGAACCCTCCACCAGCTGGGGTTAGGGTTCATACTTTCAGGAATTCACTCTCAGCCACGGACACTGGAACTTTGTGCGCTGGTTTGTTTGGTTTTGCTGGAGTGTACCGGGTTAGGGTGGATCCCTCCCCTGGTAGAATAAACTCACCACGACATGGATTTTTTTGTGAAATCAGGGATTAAAAAAATGTATTTCTTATAGTTTAAACTAAATATAACAGTATAGGGAGAATACAACTACGACAAGAATATAATAACCTGAAGGCATATAGGGAAGGGGTCAAGCGTCGGCGAAGCAGCAAAAGCAGCAGCAGCCAAACAGTGGCAGGGTGAGACAGCAGCAGGCACAGGCGAAGCAGCAGAAGCAGCAAGGGGAAGGTCCAAGCTGTGCTTCCAGACATAAAGCTCTTGATGCTCCAATGAAATGATATTAACTTATCCATTGTTGCCATTCTGTGGCCTATCCCTAGCATGTTCACCTCAGAGCTTCCGCTTCTAAGTTTCTCTGTTCTGAATTTTTTTTATGTCTGAGGTAGGAATCTAACTCAAACGGCTGCATGGAACAAGGCATCCTGGACTCTTGGGTGTTTCAAGTGTCCTGCACTTTCTTACCCCTGGACCAGCAGGCAATATGCTAGCAACTCATTTTCCCCCAACAGAACTTCTGGGTTCTGTCAGTCCTTTAGCAACAGAAGTGCCAATTACAAACTTGGTTTGTCACATAAATAATTGCTCGCTGCGGTTTGACTTTGTACAAGCAACTCCTGATTCCCACTCTTATTCCAACAAAGGAAACACTTTGCAGCATGAATCACCACGGAGAATCAGAAGTTTCCTTTAGCTGTGTGTATTTTAAAGAGCTTTTTCTTACTGGCTGTTGGAGTTAAATCGATTTTGCTTTTCATGGCAAATTTAGAACAAATTAGAAGATCAAATCTAGGAAGAATCAGTTCCTCAAGCCTGCAATAATCTACTTGGTTGAAATAAAATACCTGGTTAAATACAGAATCACAGAACGTCAGGGGCTGGAAGGGACCTCGAAAGATCTTCCAGTCCAACCCCCCTGCCAGAGCAGGAGCACCTAGAGCAGCTCACACAGGAGTGCACCCAGGTGGGGCTCCAATATCTCCAGAGACTCTACAAACTTGCACTGAAATTCTGCAGACCTACCTATTTTCAGAATCAGAATTAACCAAGTCGGGAAAGACCTTTAAGATCACTGAGTCCAATCCATCTGTGCAGATTTAAGGCAAAGAATACTTTGATGAAAAATAAAAAAATCTTATAGGCTGAGGAAAGAAAAACAGTGGTGATGTCTACTTCACTCATAGGTTTGCTGAGATGTATAAGAACAAGAGCACAAATATAGATAAGACACTCAGAGAGTTTTGGTCTCTCTAGCTGCGGGCTTTGTCTGCTGGCCTCTCTGCTAACCCAACTAACCACTCTGCTTCTAACCCCCCTTGCCCATCCTCCAAACTCACCTTGCATGTAAGGCAGACTCTGGGGTAAGGCAGAGGGGTGGGGAGAAGGTGGAAGGGTGGTTGGGAGCCCCTCCTGGGCACTCTACTTTCTGAAAGGGGAATTGTGTTTCTGTATTCCCTTTAACTTGTCTATGTCTGTAACTATTCCTGTCTATTGTGTATATCTCTGCTTGTACATTGTGCTGAGCTCTAAATAGAGCTTCAGGCCTTAACTTCCTTGAGTCTAGTCTGGGTAGTTTTATGAAAGTGTGGGGGAGCGGGTAACTCCCAAACCATCACACCATCACCTAACACCTTCTAATTAACTAACCCATGGCACTAAGTGCCTCATCCAACTTCCTTTTAAACACCTCCAGGGACGGCAACTCCACCACCTCCAAGGGCAGCCCATTCCAATGCCAACCACTCTTGCTGTGATTTTGCATCGAAACCGCTTGCTTGGCCTACATCTGGTGGATGACTGGCACCAACAAACTCCTGACAACACTGGCCAGCAAAGATGATGCAGAAAGCTACAAGCCAGTCCTTGACACACAGTAGTACACAGAAGGTAGCACAGAATCATAGAATGGTCCA
>VWYK01005739.1:0-13424 GCA_013399775.1 Semnornis frantzii
TTAGCCTCAAACCAGCACTCTCCTACGGAGACGATTCCTCTAAAAGCAATTTCTTTCTTAAAAATAATTTTGTTCTAAAATATATGTACCTACAAATATAACAAGGACTGTTTAGTAAAAACTTTATGTGAACTGTTCTGATGCTTAATTTATATTGCAAATGGATAAAAAAGGATGCACTGCAAATTAAAGTCAGAAACGGAAATGAGGTAAACATGAAAGGGGTATTGTCAATTTAAAGGTCAGACTACTATCTGAAAACTTCTGGCAGTTCATAATAATCTTATATTTTACCTGCTTCTTCCATTTCTTACATCTTTGTGTACCTGACTACACTCAGTATCCCATCTGTACAGACCTTTCACGTCACCAAGCAAAAGACAAAATGTTACTAAAACAAGGTTTAAATCCACAGAAAGATCAACGGATTTAACAGCAGCTGCTAAACAACTCACATTAAGCTATTATTAAACTCAACTTCAAATAACTCCACTTAGATAAGCGCAGATGTATTGGAAAGGTATGTGACAATGTGAAAATATTCAAAGAGCCTTTTCCAACACATACCTCTCTAAAAAGAAGTTCTGTGGTAAAGACAACATTTGTCTGTGGTGGCAGTTCTTTTCTCTGTTCCTATTTAGACGTTCGTTACAGGGGCGCAGCAAAACGACAGCTAATGAATAAGAATCAACACTATTTCCAGCAGTGCCCATGTGGTTGGTCCTCCTATAGCTGAAATGGGCTATTTTCCCAGTCAGGATTTGACTGACACATAAAAATATCAAGTCAGATACATTCTAGTCACATGCAGATCTCAGTCTATTTATATTTTCTCTTTTAACCAGGTACACAAAGCTATTGTCTTATTCTTTATTTTTAACTTTAGGCAATTTTGCTGGTTAACTTTGAATCTAAATACAGGTTTCTTCGGCAAATCTATATCAGCAGAAATAAAATGCATTCGTGCTTCACATGTGACTTTCCACTCACACTTTCAGTTTAATAAAAATAGAATCCCTAAGTGTTTGAATGTACAGTTCCCACTTTGTTTCTAAATTTGGGACATTACTTTAAATTATTGTTGGAAGTATCTCTCACCAAAGGAGATTAGAAGGAAAAAGGACAATGTCTAACTGTAAAGTCGTGATTGTGGAGGAGTTTTCTTTCGGTGTTCTGCAAAAAGCTGTTTTGTTGTGTGATTTGTTGCATGTTGCTGCAAGGTGAAAGAAAACCTCATCATCTGATCACCACTGTATCTTTACAAGCCCTGAAGATAAAGTATGGAAAATCTATAACTGCAATGTTATGTCTGTTGCTGCTGCACCCTTTATTAATCAATCAATGCCTCCCAACAAAGCTCTTTCAGCCTCCTCCTATAGCAGTTAGACCTATAATCAGCTCTACAAAAACAGTTCAGAGATGCATCCTTTGTGCTTCTGTGCAATTTACATATACTAAAAAAAAAAAATCACTCAGCATTCTATTCATAACATGTAGTATAGAATGCACCCTATTAGTGTGCTATAATCACAGTCATTATTTAAATAGGCTAAAACGTTTTTTAACATTCTAGAGTAAATTTCACTATTAAGACCAAATGGATTTGATTATTGTTTCCCTATTTCCTTCGTAAGTAAAACACAATTGTTAAGTAACTCACTGACCTTCCTGTGCATGTATAGTGGGACCAGTGTTCTGTAACATAAATGACTGCTCTATAACATAAATGACTGTTCTAACAATTTGTAAACATTCACACCCAACATGCAGACACCTTCTGGCTGATTTTTAATGATGAAAGAGAACTTTTTGTGTCTGCTGAAATTGAACAGCAGACATTGGTGGAGTAAAAAGTGTTTCCTGCTGCATCAATAGAAGGTTCAGCTGCTGCCATTATCATGCCATTTCAGACACTATGCTATCCCATGACATGTATTGATTTACTCGCCTTTCCTCCACCGTAGTTCTCAAGGGGCCTGTCTCACCTGCATTTAGCCCAGTCATTTTCACCCCCTACTGCTTTAATAAAAATTCAGATTTGGAAGAGCTAGCACTGTAACTAGTGACTGCACAGAGGATTTTACTTTGCTCTTTTGTAGCTGAATGTTCTAGAGGAGAAGGGGCAAGGAGCCTTCATTTCACCAGCTTCTCCACCTTTTGCATCTAATGCACTCTTCCTACAGGAGGGTCAGCAGATCCTTGGTTATCAGAACTCTGGGTCAGCTGTACAAAGGCTCTCAAAGAAAGTCATCTGTTAAGCACTCAAGCGAAGATTTATTTAGAAAGTCTTCCATGGGAGGCCAGTGAGGTGGATACAAAGGATAAGAGCACTGGTGAGGAGGTCAAGTCCCAGTTGTTTTACTTGCTTTCAGGGCAGCCACAAACCTTACAGTGAGCTGGGTTGCACAGTGCTCTGGAAAAGACCTAAGTAGAAGCATGGCTGCAGATATGTTGTCGGACTCACGGAAATATTGGAACTAATGAAATTTTACTGTTAAACAATGACACATCTTATACATCTATAAGATTTTCTGAATATGTCAGCATGCATCAAGGGCAGCGTGGGCAGCAGGGCAAGGGAGGGGATTCTCCCCTTTTATTCTGCTCTCGTCATACTCCATCTGGAGTACTGTGTGCAGTTCTGGAACCCCCAGCACAGGAAAGACATGGAATTGTAGGGGCAGGTCCAGACGAGGGTCACAAAGATGATCAGAGGGCTGGAGCAGCTCTCCTATGAGGACAGGCTACAAGAGTTGGGGCTCTGCAGCCTGGAAAAGAGAAGGCTTCAAGGAGACCTTAGAGTAGCCTTCCAGTATCTGAAGGGGGCCTACAGGAAGGCTGGGGAGGGACTATTTACAAGGTCTTGTAATGACAAGACAAGGGGCAATGCGTTTAAACTGGCAGAGGGGAGATTTAGACTGGATGTTAGGAGGAAGTTCTTTACAGTGAGACTGGTGAGACACTGGCACAGGTTGCCCAGGGAGGTTGTGGTTGCTCCCTCCATGGAGGTGTTCAAGGCCAGGTTGGACGAGGCCTTGAGTGACCTGTACTAGTGAGAGGTGTCCCTGCCTATGGCAGGGGGTTGGAACTGGATGATCCTAGAGGTCCCTTCCAACCTTACCATTCTATGATTTTATGGTAAGAGATTCTGTCCCATAAACAACTCAAACTTCTGCCTATTGGAGAGGATAACAGTACCTTGACTACCAAAAGAATATGTTAACACATTACAAAAAGATATTTTAAACAAACCAAACTATAATACGAAAATATGCCATAGTCACACTATGCATTATGATCTCTACAGATAGCTGTTGGTTAGCCATTTTGATAACAAAACACAGCTTGCCTAAAAGTTAGATGCCTCTAGGCATAAATATCCAGTTCCTGCCAATCTCTATTTGCAGCTCCTTACAACAAGCATTGACAAAATATAAAGCAAAAAAGCTAGAACAGTACAAGTGATTCTAAAAGAAGAGAGACAGCCTCCCTCTGTATTTTTGCATCACATCCTTCATGATAATATCTAAGAATATGAATTTGGCTGGTCAGGGGCTGATACTCAGGCAGTACTTTCCCTTTAAGAAATTCATGGTACAATATTGCTCTTCTCTAGAACATGAATTCTTGGGAAGTGCCATTGGCTACAAATGGAAGAATAAAGTTTTATTTTATTTTTTCCATCATGAAGGTAATGTTATCGACTAGCTTAGTTAGTTTCACATGTTCTATGAACAGTGAGTCACAAAGCTAGAATTTATTACTCTGGTCACTTAACTTCCATGTATTGCCTATTAGCAGACACAATGCTAACAACAACAAAAATCTCTCTCTTCCAGTTCCCAAATGCTATCTATCATCATTTTGATTTTCACTGATAGACTATGGGAAGGCATACCTCACAAAACATTCCACCTAAGAAGAATGGTCAGAAATTCAGACAGTGGGAGAACAGGAACAACACTCTCTAAATCACTGCCAAACTTCCCTTCATTATGGTAAGGTCTTATCCTCAGTTTTGATCTGAACAGACCAGAACTCTGTAGAAGTCTGAACCAAACTCCCTGTTTCACAGTTGAGGTCCATATTTACTGATGCAAACACAGTATCTCAGTTTTGATTCAACTTCATCTGTATATCTGTGTTATCTTCACAATACATCCCGGGCTGTATAGAGGGAAGTGTGGCAGTAAGATTCCCTGAGGGTGAGCTATATTGGATGTAACATGCTCCATAGATTTGCCTTCAGCAACATGGCATCAAACATACAACTGTATTAACAAATCTCATTGGACAAGTCTGGAAACCACAACAGATGCTGGCAATCACAGAGACAGTGTCAAAGTGTGGCCTCACATATTATCCTTACCCTCTGTACTGTTATGTTGAAATCTCACAAAGGACTGACCTTTAACAAACTTCTTTGGATAGAAACAGCCAAAAGATCTTTTTTTCTGTTTGTCTGCTATCAAACAAGTAAGTTTTAATGCTTGTACAATATTTTAACAAATACATTTTTAACTATGTAGATCAAATTTTCTTGGGATCTTTGTTAACTTAGAGCTAGTAAGTTGCCAGCAGCTTAAATTACTCGCTTCTGAAAAAGGTAATAAACTGTTCAGGAATATGGAGACTTGAATATATACATGGCCCTTTGGTCTCCTGCCATGCAGAAGCAGAGCTTACTCTGCTTAGGAGAAAGTTCTCAAACACTGACAAGATCAGTTCTCTTCCTAAAATAAAGTTGAAGAGTTAAATTAAGATCACCTCTCTCAGTGATGTGACTAACAAAACAGATTCAGCATTTACTGCAGAAAATAAACAGAAGGTGCTACAGGCTTCTGAAGGCTGTGCTGGATATTACCACTCAGAAGTTAGCTGGTATTTTAGATTAACATCTTTCTATAACCTTCTGCAAAGCTTCAGCACACTTGTGCAGTCAATACAGAAACCAGGTTGATCTGACAATGTACTGAATATGGCACCACAGATGTGTCTCTTCACTGCTTTTATTTACTTAGCTATCTGAAATTGTAGTACACTTCAGTGAGTGTTTATGAGACATCTACAGACAGAGAGCTGACTGGCTTGTTAGCTTCTACTGACTTACTGGTAGTAATATCTTTTTAGTTTGATGTTTCCAAGATCCTTCCTTTTCTCATTTTCCTGTCTCCTCTACCTCCCCTTCTTTATTCCCTTTCCCAACCCTCACCTTTTCTTTCTCTCAGGAGCAAATGATAACAGGATTTATAATCAGATACTCAAATCTGACATCTATTTTTCACTTGTCAGACTGGCCAGAATTGAAGCAAAAGTGTATTAGGATGACAATCAACAAATGCAGATTCTCTGGGTCAAATCTTAGAAAGATGGTTGCAACAAAAATGATTGAAAGGTATTTTCATTAAAAATATTCAGGTCCAGATAACAAGGGTCAAGATTTCTGCTTATCTATTAAGGATATGCTTTTAAAGAAACTAGAAGGAGGCACAGGATGGGCACAACTACAAGCAGGTTGGGGAAAAAAATCTATAGCTATGTAAAAGGTAACTCTTTTTAAACAAATCTGTCTGTAAAAAGGAAACTGAAAGTGGCTAATCCTTTATCCTCCAATGAAGAGCTAAACATATACATGTGTTGCCAGTTTGAACAGGACCTACCATATCTAATATATTCTGAGCTATATTTCCTAGCTCAATCAATAACAGGCAGCCATTCCCAAGGGTGAAAATACATGTTAAGAAGGAAAGAAACCAGGCCAAATAACCTTTCACTTATTTAAGAAGTAGTAGTAGTAGTAGTTGTTGTTTTTGCTTGCTTGGAATGAGCGTCAGTGGATTTTATCTCCACTGAAACATCAGCATGCAATGTAATAGTGTTAAAGAAAGCAAATGAAACTCCTCTCTAACACAATACTTACTTTTCTCTTATTGATTCTTCCACATAAGTGGCCTGTATAGAACATAACATGCTGTTTAGATTATGTTCCATGATGCTTGAGACAGAGCAAACCCAGTAAGCAAAAGTGTCCCAGCTGCATAAACAATCATAACCTGCTTACTGCCTGATATGATATAAGAATGAAACAGCTGTATTAGCCTTGGCAGAGAATTATTTCAGACACAACTGCACTTGATTTATGTAGGGGATCCATGAACATAAAGCTAGAGTTGAATTTCTAGAAGCTGACATGGTCAGAGACTCACTTTAATCTACTGCTGCTGCTATTTGAAACCAAAGTAATGGATGGCAAAATAGCAGCAGCCTGGGACTGGATGCTTTTGCTCAGTATTGTACAGGACAGTAACTTCATTTAAGAGAAGATGCCTTTTTCCCCTTCTACAAAAGGCATGGAGTACAGTGAGGCCTTTTCTCAGTGACAAAGAGGTCAGAAGGGGTTTTCATATATTAAGACACGCAACTAACACATATAATTACTTTGATTATAGTCAGCCTGAACCAGACTTGGGTGGATGAGTTTGGATAATCTACAGCCCTGCTTATGGACTCTGCCCTCTCTATATTCTGCTATACAAGTTCCTTGCAACTCCCCTCCAGCCATTCTTTCTATCCCAAATGACGCAGCACACTAATTTCAGAAATGGCCAATAAAACCATGAAACCAAACCTTCTAGTCTGTCTGGCCATCTCTTTACGTTTTATGAACATTGGTGTTCAGAGTGAACAGTTTGCTTTGATACCACTAATGTCTCCAGGAGCACAGAGAACCAGTGATTAAATTCAGCGAACTTTCCTTACATAACAAAGCTTTTAAGAACACTCTTCTAATGATGAAAAGCAGCAGTATTTACTCCTTTATAAGACTATATATTAAAGCTAAAATGACATAAAGCAGTTTACAGGTTGCATTTTTTGTGACCTCTGTAAAAGCTGTAAAAGCAACAGAGCCAGGGATCTTTTAAAATTTTAAACAAACTATAAAGAGAAGTGTGTCAAAGCTCAGAATTTCTAGCAATACTAGAAAAAGGGATTCCACTTCTACTGCTTGTTGCCTGCACGCACAAAACCTGTTTATATGTCTGCAAACAAAATCAAGCTAAACCAGTAACTACTGGGGGCAGTGCAGAGAGAAATTTTTAAATGGGTTTTAATCCCTGTATTTGGGGAACTAAGATAAATTCCAGGGATGAATTAACCATAAAAAAACCACCACAGAGTGGGTGAAGCATTTGGAAGTATTAGCTGCTCCCAGAGAGAGTGTGCTGAACTCAGTGGATCAGTAAACCAGTCCCATAAGGCAACTTCTTTGTTCTGTTACACAAAGCACATTTAAGCATATTTTTATGCAGGATTCAGGATTTGGTTCCAGTATTTTGAAAGCAGTAAACTGTAGTATCTTCAATGCCATTCTGAGAGTCAGGAGTCCTGAGTTCTGTTCCCACACTGGACTCCTGGTTGGGTAGGTCACCCAAACTTGCAGTTTTGCAGTTTCCCAGCTAGCAATATGGATATAGTAATATTTGTCTGTATGAATAAGATATTTTAAGATTGAGCATTTGTAGTGTGGCTTGAAAGTCTCAGATGAAAAGCATTACATAAATCCAAAGGATTTAATGCTTAGGAAGATGAAATGTGAAAAATTCTTTTTGGTTATTTTAAACCACTGAATAATTTAAAAAATCCATTTTGCCAAATTTGAACATTCATTTAGGGGGGGAAAAAAAGCTTTTTGGCTGAAGTTTCCAATTTCGTTTTGATTATTTGATTTTATCAAGTTTGCATCATTTGCAAGAATGAGAGAGCATCTGAAATGAAATTACAAGCCAACAGAAGTCATAGTATGGTGTAAATGTGTACAAAGCCCACCAGTTTACAAGCTGCAAAAGCTTCCATTCAGAAAGGAAGGCAACCTGCCACACACTGCAAAAGCAATCCATTCTGATAAAATGCATGCCTTTGTGAATCATAAGCAGACTCTCTACAAAACTGTCTCTCTTTTTCTCCTGAATCCCTGCAGACGTGTGCAATTTTCACTGCCTGTCAGTTTATCAAAAAGACCAGAGCATCAAATTTCAGCTCTGGATTGTCAGGTCTGATCCCTATTTCCTTTCAAATTCCAAAATACTGACACATTGATTGGAGTTCATGGTGTCAGACAACAGCACTTAAGAGAGATTTTTGCTAAAATATAGCTTCTGATCTATCTTTTATGTTGGGTTTTGGGTTTTTTCCCCCCTTTTTCCCCTTTTGCAGCCTCAAGAGTATTGATCTGGGACTCATTTATATATGATTTTCACAAAGTAGAAGGCAATCCACTCAAACAAAACAGTTCTTTTGTACAACCTTTTAAAAGGGGGCCCATCAAGGGGGATTGATCCTAGCTTATTTAGTTAGCTGAGACATCCCCCTAGCACTTCCATACATGCCTGTATCTGTAAGTTCTCAAAGCTATCAAGAAAGACCTGAAACAAATGCTCACAGCTACACAGAATGGTCGGTGTATTGCAAAGTTTAGGCATGTTAGCATAATGTGAAAGTTGTGACTCCATAGCAACTGACATTTTTATACACACACATACACTGGTAATACTGGCATCTGTAAAACATCTTTAGTAAATACATTATCACAGCAGATCTTCTCTACCAGATATTATCTGAAAAAAAATGTCTACTAAATAGTGGGTTATTCTGACTCCTCTCTAAATTACAAATCAGTAAGCCACACAAACAGTCATCCTGTCCCCTCAGCAACTGTCCTTTTTCACTGGAGATTGTGAGGCAGTGCTGGTAACAGTATATATCTGTATTTCAGAGGCAGGGGTGGCATTTGGGAGGTACTGCAGTAGTTCCGTTAATTGCATAACAATGGATTTTGAAGCACTCTAATTCATGTGGACATCCTAATTTAATGTAAATGGTTAATTTGATTCTCCCTTAAGTGTGGAAATCAGAGGTGCTACAATGTTTCTCCAATTACGCTCTAAATAAGCTCCCTTTACCAAAAGTCTAAGGTGGTGGTGATGTGGGACTTACCTCCCTTTCCCTCTCTCCAGCATATTTAGCACTCTGTGCAGACTGTAGGTATTTAGCTGTGATGCAGAGTGGAACATTTGTTGGTACCTTGCCCCTCAGGAAACATATTTTTAAAATAAACATTTCATATTCAAAGCAAGCACCCTTCAAGAGAAGTTTTCCTATATATAAATATACATGTGTATGCCCCATCTGGAGTACTGTGTACAGTTCTGGAGCCCCCAGCACAGGAAGGACATGGAACTGTTGGAGTGGGTCCAGAGGAGGGACACAAAGATGATCAGAGGGCTGGAGCAGCTCTGCTATGAGGACAGGCTACGAGAGTTGAGGCTCTTCAGCCTGGAGAAGGCTTCAAGGAGACCTTGCAGTAGCCTTCCAATATCTGAAGGCTGGGGAGGGACTATTTACAAGGTCTTGTAATGACAAGACAAGGGGCAATGGATTTAAACTGGAAAAGGGGATATTTAAACTGGATGTTAGGAGGAAGTTCTTTACAGTGAGGGTAGTGAGACATTGGCACAGGTTGCCCAGGGAAGCTGTGGCTGCTCTCTCTCCGGAGGTGTTCAAGGCCAGGTTGGAGGAGGCCTTGAGTGACCTGTACTAGTGGGAGGTGTCCCTGCCTATGGCAGGGGGTTGGAACTAGATGATCCTTGAGGTCCCTTCCAACCTTACCATTCTATGATTCTGTGCTTCTTAGATGTGCGTAAATGTATACATGCACATACATACCTGACAATCATCTGTTTCTTGGATGGGCACAAAGGGATCATAATAAGTAATAATGATGTAAGAAGCTATATATACTATAGCTATACTATACTTATATTTATTCTCTATTTGTGGTAACCTCACAGAGCTTCAAAACATACATATTATTTTCAAAGGGATACTGGAAAGACACTTGGGGTGGGGAAAACAGCAATACAACAATCCATCTGTTCTAACTGGAAAAATCCTGACTTTCCAAAAGCAGAAATGTCTTTGTCAACCAACTGAACTAAGAATAGAGAAAGATATACTGTATGTAACTCAAATACATCATCTATCTAAGGAAAACAAAACAAAAAGCAAACTATTAACTGAAGAGAAGCTGCAAAAGTTGCTGTGCTGGCAACATCTAGTATTTGTGGGACCCAGGACTGCACACATGGTGCACTGCAGTTTGAAGCACAAATTTCCTTTTGCAGAAATTGACCTACATTTACAGAAAGAGTTGAAGCTGCCATTTGCTCATCTCACTGAAGGGAATGTCTGTTTTTAGGCTTCCATATGACACTGGTTATATATCCAGAACAGTCATGCACAAAACAATGAAACTATGAAAAGTTAATGTCTGACTACAATATATATTAAACCTTTCCTCTTAATACACTGTATTTGTATACACTGTAACACACGAACATACAGCCACAGCCACATAATACTAGCTAAAAGAAAAGAGCTATTTTTCACTTTTAGGCAGGAGGGAAGTTGTAAAAGTTATCACAGATAGGACAAATCCCTTTTTTGCTACGCTCTTTGCTTTAAAGGATATAAAATATTTTGCTTCCATTTGACTATGGAATAGAAGAATAAATGAGTGACATGCAGGATGTATGGTGAGATGTTCTTCCCTAATTACGGAACCCAATTTTCGTGTAAGTAAACCAGTGTTTTCCCAAAAAGGTAAGAATACATTTGACTGAATGTAACACTGGTTATAAAGTTTTTAACATTATTACACTAGATACATAACCCCTGAATCCCAAGCCAAAATCGGGGTAGAAGTCTTGTTTCTGAATCATTTACAGTTTAGTTAATTAATAGCCAAAGAAAACCAAAGCAAAGAGAAGTTGAGTCACCTGCTAAGGATCATAAAGTAGCTCAACAGTAAATGCAATAAAAGAGCCCTGGTTGACTTTCAGCCCATTTCCCTTCCTATTGTGCCTTTTACACTGCAATGGAGAGGGCCAAATTTTCTCCATGTGTTATTCTGTCAGGTAAAATATGAACTGATAAAGAAGACATAGAACTCTTTTTTCCCAGAATAAACTGGTATTGGTATTTCATTTGTGAGGTGATTCTGTCATTTATCTTTCACAGAACAACCCAAAATTTGTAGTTATGTATACTATTAAAAAATCCACATTAACAAAAACAAACAAACAAACAAACCCAAAAAATCCACCAAACCCCAAAAACCAAAACCAAACAAACAAATTCTGAAGATTTAAAATATTTACAACGGTTTTAAAAGAAAGTGGAGCAGAAGGTTACTGAAATGCAGAAAAATCTGGTCACATCTGTGCATACATGGGTTGGGATGCAAGATCTTTACAAAGCCATAAACCAGCTGGGTGTAAGCTGGTCAAGAAGTCGGATACCATCACTTTTAGAAAGATGGATCAGCAAATGATTTAAACATTGTGCAGAAACCAACCAACCAACAAACAAAAAGTTAAGTAAAAGCATGTCCTGAACACCCTTGGAATCACAATGTTGAGATTCACACTGTTCCTTGATTCACCGGCTGTCATGAATTTCTGTTTATGTCCAGCCTTCTAAGTCACCTATAAAGCATTTACATTGCAAAATGTTGGGTTCAGCATCAGCTGTAGACCCATTTTTGTCTGTGCCTTTTCTCCAGTGCAGGAAAGACCTCTTTCAGATGTTTCCAGTCAGGTCATTAGTAAGGTTACTCTATACAACCCTAAATAGAACAGGACCAAATACATCTGTAACTGTGGTGGTTTTCCAGCTCAGCCAAACCAAATACAGCAACACAGGCCTCTATACTATTAGAAAAGAAAGATTTGCTAGCAGAGGAGCAGGGAGTAATGCTAAGTCAGCTGCCCATCCAAACCAATCACCATTTGGCAGCAGTGCCTAACTGAAAATGGCCAATGAGCTGGGGAAGTGGGCACAATGCCATTCAAACAGATGGGCAGGGGTCTTAGGCAGCCAAGGGACTGTCTATGTGTGTCAAGTGAGGGTACTTAGGGCAGGATTCCCAGTTGGGAATATCCACATGGCCATCCAGTCTAAGCTTGCACTTTGACAAAGAAATGCACCATTGCTAATCCAGCTCTGGGTTGGATTAAATGGGAAGGAAAAAGAACAGCTTCCATCACCACTTTGGTGTCAGGGTGGCTGGGACAGAAAAAGGCCTGTTCCTGCATTTTCTTCCGTCTTTTGATGCAATGCCTGCATGGAAAACTACGTTCTGATTTGGCATGATAGGAAAAACAGGATCCTGTGTCTTCAACACATACACATAAATGATATTACTCTCACCAGCTCCCATACTTAATCAAGTAACTATCTGAAATTTCAGCAACTCTCTCTCCTTTTCTGACATAGTTTTGGTTATACAATGCAGGGAATAACTTCTGTACCAAACATACTCCAGACATTCAACTTAGAACAGCAGATGAGTCCTGCATGGAATTCGTATGAGCTATTGCGAGGCAGAGGTGTGAAATAAAATCTCCACTAATGTCACAATTTAAATTTCATTAGAAGTGAACATTTTGGGCCCAACTCTATCCTCTTTAAAGCTCTAAGTAAATCAGAAAACAATCAATAGGACCACAGAGGGGTAAGTGAGGGCTAAATGTGTGCCTTTAGTAACTAAAGAAAGAAGTGATTAATCACATTTAATTTGGTGCATGCATTAGCCCACTGAAAAGAATACCATAAACAACCAGATAATTGTCATTTCACACACAATACAAAATCCATAATCAGAACAAGTTAGATGATAACATTTAGTCCTTCCAGGTCACTCAGGACCATGGATTTTAAATTATTTCTGTTACACCTCTAAGAGGCAAGAGCTATTATTACCATGCTACATATAAAGAATTGACACCACAAGCAGCTTTAAGAAATTGCTTACTTTGGATTAAACAAGCGGCAATGGTTATGGAGCTAGCAGGAAGCTTCTGGTTCCTAATTTTGTGGTCAAACCACTAGATCTTAAGCAAGCACTAGATCTTAACTAAGCTTTTAGGGCCAAAAGAAATAATTTTATGATTGCTAGGAGTGTAGCTAATGTAATTTATGCGACAGAGAAAAAGCGGTCATCCTGGAAGTTTTAAAATGACAGGATTACAGGATTTGATTTACAATGGCATTTGTAGTGTTTACAAGGAGGTTTGAGTAAGAGATGTTGGATGCCGCAGAGAGAGATTGGAAGCCAAGAGTCCTTAGGGTTTCTGAAACACGTGTAGCTTTCCAATGAAGATTGTTGTGAATAGTGTGGAACTTGAATATAAGTTGTGCTGGTTTGAGGCTAATTGGAATATTTTAATGAAAATATGATATTATAGGCTGTGAAAAGAAAACAATGGTCATGTCTGCTTCACTCATAGGCTTGTTGAGACATATAAAAATAAGGACACAAATATAGATAAGATCTGTCTCTTAGGGAGCTGGTGTGTCTTCTGGCT
>VWYK01005743.1:0-10618 GCA_013399775.1 Semnornis frantzii
CATTCCATGATTCTGTGATGGAGTTGATGTCCTCTGTCCCTTGTCTTAGCACTGGGAATCACTGACAAGAGCCTGGCTCCATCCTCCTGACAGCCACCCTGCAGTGTAAACACTGATAGGGTCCCCTCTCAACCTCCCCTTCTCCAGGCTGAGCAGTCCCACATCTCTCAGCCTTTCCTAAGAGACATGCTCCAGTCCTTAACCATCCTCATTGCCCCTCTTGGACTCTCATGAAGGCAACATGAGCAGGCCCAGGGAGTTCAGATAAATTTGTAACTGCTCTAAAATAGTGAAAATGTTCCATGCTGTGAAAAGCTTCATCTTTGTGCAACACACATGTATGCAGTGATGGCTTATGTAGGGCCAAGGGCCTTACTTGGCAGCCCTTTGGACCACAGTGATCCATAACTACATTGAGAAACTGAGGAAAGGCCTTAACCAAACCTGTTTGTGTTAAAAGAGAAACCAAGAGGAGATTTCATTTCAGGTGTAGCAGGGAGAAGATCAAGACTGTAGAGCTGGCAGCTGCCAACCCTGCTTCCTGAGCTGGGGCTGTCCAGCCTGGAGAAGAGAAGGCTCCAGGCAGACCTAATAATGACCTTCCAGTACCTGGAGGGGCTCCAAGCAGGCTGCAGAGGGACTGTGGACAAAGGCCTGCAGGGACAGGATGAGGACAATGGTTTGGAATGAGAGCAGAGCAGATTGAGATTGGATGTGAGGGACAAGTTCTGCTGCAGGAGGCTGCTGGAGCAGTGCAGCAGGTTGCCCAGGGAGGTGGCCAAGATCTCCCTGGAGATATTCAAGGTCAGGCTGGCAAAGGCTCTGGGCAGCCTGATCTAGTGGAGGATGTCCCTGCTGAGTGCATGGGGGTTGGACTGGCTGAGCTCTGGAGCTCCCTTCCAACCCAAACCATTCTATGATTACAGTAAGAGAAGATGAGAGAGTAATAAAAGTGTTCAGAAGAGCCCATGAGGACCTTTGAAAGGGAAATGAGGCTCTGTGTTGATGGAGTTGGAACTTTAATGACCTTTCTGATCACTTCTCAGCCTCCAGTGCTTTGGGACTGTGGCAAGAGGAAGGCTGCCCAGGTGCCTGAGTGCAGCCTGCTGCTGGGGCACTGTGCTGGCAGTTTGCTGTCTCCCACTGATGCCAGCAGGAAGCAGCTGCAGAAGGTGCCTGTGCTGCTGACTAAAACCCTCTGCTCAGACTTCACTCCTGGCTCTTTTCATGGGCAGTTTGCTGCTGTCTGCTGTGTCTGGGCTGCCCATTAGCTTCAGCACTCAGGGGTAAGTGACTTGGTGCCCATCTTATGGTCAGTGTCATTGCCAGACACCTTGCAGAGGTGGACAGAGTGAGGACCTTTGCAGCTAGCACCTGACACACAATATTTTGCAGAAGCATCAGCACAAATTCCTTCTCTGCTGCTTGCTTTCCCTGCTGAGCCCAAGTGAGCCTTCCTCTCTTAGCCTGCTGCTCCTCCCTCAAGTACCTTTGCAGCTGTGCTATGTTTCAGGCAGCTTTGGAGAGACAGAGTTATAAATACCACAGAATCCTAGAATTGCTTGGGTTGGAAGGGACCTTCAAGATTACCCAGTTCCAACCCCTGCCAGGGGCAGGGACACCTCCCACCAGCACAGCCTGCTCAGGGCCTCANCAGGGCTTGGGCTGGCTGAGCTCTGGAGGTCCCTTCCAGCCCCTGACACTCTGTGAGTCTGTGAAGGGGCAGCCACAGCCTCCCTGGGCAACCTGTGCCAGTCTCTCACCACCCTCACTCTCAAGAGTTTCTTCCTGCTCTCCACTCTGTCTCCCCTCTCCCAGCTCAAAGCCTTTGGCTCTCATCCTGTCATTCCCAGCCCATGTCAAAAGTCCCTCCTCAGCTCTTCTCCAGGTACTGGAAGGCTGCTCTAGGTTCTCCCTGGAGCCTTCTCCTCTCCAGGCTACAGAGCCCCAACTCTCCCAGCCTGTGCCCACAGGGGAGGTGCTGCAGGACCCTCTCCAGCTGTTGCATGTCCTTCTGTGCTGGGGGCAGCAGAAGTGGGTGCAGTGCTGCAGGTGCTGAGAACAGAGGGGCAGGCCCTGCTGGCCATGCATCTCTTGGTGCAGCCCAGGCCATGGGTGGAGTTTTGGGCTGCCAGTGCCCATTGCTGGCTTGTGCCAAGTGCCTCATCACCCCTAAGTCCCTCTCTGCAGGGCTGCTCTCAGTCCACTTGCCACCCAGCCTGGGTTTGTGCTTGGGACTGCCCTGACCCAGGTGCAGGCACTTGGCCCTGCAGAGCTTGCTGCCTTTGCTAAGTGACTGACAGAGGGGCAGGGAGGTAACTCTTGTCTTTAGCTCTGCCTCCACTATGATCCCAGGGCTCTTCATCCCCTCCATGGCAGTTGTGTGGCCTTGGCATGGCTGCCTCCCAGGCCATCAAGGGCAGAGCTGCCCAGGCTGTTGCTGGCCTTGGGGGCATTGCTGCAAGCTGTCATCTGACAGTGAGGTGTGGCAAGGACTGTGTGATCATACACAGAAGTCACTGTGCTGGCAGTTGTGAGATCACAGAAACAGAGGTGGCTCTGCACTCCTCAACCCCATCCTCTTCCAGACCCTGAGCTACTGACAGGAGAGGCTGCTGCTCCTGTGTAGCCATTTCTGCCATCACCCAGCTGATGGGCACCGTGCCCTGGTGATCAGAGCTCTGCTCTGCAGCCAGTGCACCCAATGATGTTCTGCAGCACTTCACCCAAAGTCAGCATCTGACCTGGCTCCAAGTGAACCAAGCAATCCTCAGAAGCCCTGAGGCAGCTGCTGGTGAGCATCACCTAGCCACAGAATCTTCTTCCACTGCTTGCCAGGGCCTGGGAAGGTCTGTCTGCTGCTTCAGATTCAGTGCTTCCAGATCTGCTGCTGCCTTGCAGAGTGCTGAGCAGCCTCCACACCTTGTGATGCTGGCTTCCTGCTGCTGGCAGAGGATGCTGCAGTGGCAAAGAGCTGAAGCTTTCTTTGCCTGTGGGAGGGATCAGTGGTGGGAGGTGGAGACACTGACCAGACTCGGTTGATTATTGTTTCTGCAGGCTCTGTTAGTAACATTTAGATTGAGATACAGTAAATTTGTACTGCTCCTGTGGTGCAACCCACTGCTTGCAGTGCTGTCTTCAGTCAGCCAGGTGCTGGTGCAGGCCTAGTGGCTTCTCAAAGGCTCTTTCTGGTAGCTAAGGTTATTAAAAAAAAACAAAACCAAACCCAAGCAAAAATAAAAATCAGCAGCAGGGACTGGGCAGTGGTGGAGTCCTCAGCCCTGGAGGGGTTTCAGAGCTGTGGTGCTGAGGGATCTGGTTTAGTGGTGACCTGGCAGAGCTGGGTTAATGGCCAGGCTTGGTGAGCTGAAGGTCTCTTCCAACCAAAAGGATTCTGAGATGTGATACAGCTGTGCTGCTTCCTGGGTCAAGCCCCTGAGCAGTTGTCCAGCCCTAAGAACAGTCAATACCTTTCCTCCTGGGGGCAAAGCTTTCCAGTGCAGTTGGTTTGATTTGTAAGTCTGCAGCATGGAGTTACAGCAAGAACTGGAAGAGAAATGAATGAGTCTCTTAAATACACATACTGGGTAATAGCTCTTCATCTTCTGCCAGCCCTGTGCTGGGCTGCAGCAAGAGCAGTGTGGGCAGCAGGGCAAGGGAGGGGATTGTGCCCCTTGGCTCTGCTCTCCTCAGAGCCCAGCTGCAGTCCTGGGGGCAGTTGTGGAGCCCCCAGCACAGGAAGGCCATGGAAGTGTTGGAGCCAGTGCAGAGGAGGCCAGCAAGATGGTGAGAGGGCTGCAGCAGCTGTGCTGTGAGGACAGGCTGAGAGAGTTGGGGCTCTGCAGCCTGCAGAGGAGAAGGCTTCCAGGAGAGCTTGGAGTGGCCTTGCAGGATGTGAAGGGGGCTGCAGGAANGCCTTGAGCTCCCTGTGCTAGTGAGAGGTGTCCCTGCCTATGGCACAGGGAGTTGGAACTGGCTGAGCTTTGAGCTCCCCTCCAACCTAAACCATTCTGTGATTCCATGCTTCTGTTTCACAAGAAGGTTATCTTCATGTGCTCCCCCACCCTCCTCTGACCTGCTCAACCACAGCTCTCCCAGAATTCCAGAAGTGACTTCCTTGGCAAAGAAGTGCCAGTTAATGCCAGCCTGCTAAGGGGAAGAGCCATGGGAGACAATGAAACAGCTGATGGAAGTTTCTGTCTCATTTCTGCTGTGAAGAGCCACTTAGCATCAGCTCTTTGTTGATTTTTTTTTTTTTTGGGTAAAAGAATCTCTTTTCTGCTACCAGATCAGATTCTTGGCTGTTTAGTCATGAGAGTACTGCAGTGGGTAACTCTGGGATGGGATTTCTCATCGAGCAAAGAAAAGAGGCAGCACTGAAACTGTTTTGCTTACAGCTGAGGGCTTCTTTGCTGCTTCTGGGAGCTCAGGGAGCCCATACAAAGGTCACCACTGCTGGAACTAGTCAGCAGGCTTGGCAGGCTGGCAGGCTGCTGGTTGAGGGGGCTGTGAGCAAGGCATTGTTAGTTCCCCTCTGGTTATGCAATGCTCTCTGGGGGGGGGAGAGCAAAACGTGAGAGGAGATGCTGAGCAGCACTGTGCAGCACTGCTGCTGTAGTGCTGTAAAGGGCTGACAAACCCAATCCTCAGTCAAGGAGAGGGCCTGCCCTTAAAATATTTCTTTCCCTGCGTGTTGATGCAGTCAGTTAGTTCTGTCAATTGTTTCCTTGCTCTCTATTTCCAAATGCATGGTCCAGTGACTGCAGTGTGCTTTGCTGCGGGAGCAGGCAGCCCGTGGGGGAGAGCACTGTGCTGGGAACTGCTTGTGAGGAGCAGTCTGGAGCTGTGGCACTGCCCAGATGTTTTATTCATCCTTCCTGGAAGGTATTTCATTCAAGGAACTGCATGAATAAAAGAGCAGGTTCCAAAGCAGTGTAGTAGCTTTTTGAGCTCCTTATTGAGCACACTGATGCTTGGCAGATGCTGGAGGAGAGATGAGGGCTCAGGCAGGATGGCTTGGATGGGAAGGGGCCTTGAAGATCATCCAATTCCAGCCCCCCTGCCACAGGCAGGGACATCTCCCACCAGACCAGGCTGCTCAGGGGACTCTCCACCTTGCTCTGCTACACTTCCAGGGATGAAGCATCCACATGTTCCTTGGGCAACCTGTGCCACTGTCTCACCACCCTCACTCTCAAGAATTTCTTCCTCATCTCCAGTCCCACTCTCCCCTGCTCTAGTTTCAAACCATCACCCTTTGTCCTGTCACTCCCAACCCTTGTCAAAAGTCCCTGCCCAGCTCTCCTTCAGCTACTGGAAGGCTGCTCTGAGGTCTCCCTGGAGCCTTCTCTTCTCCAGGCTGAGCAGCCCCAACTCCCTCAGCCTGTGCCCTGGGGGGAGGTTCTCCAGCCCTCTGAGCATCTTTGTGACCTGCTCTGGACCCTCTCCAGCAGCTCCAGGTCCCTCCTGTGCTGTGGGCCCCAGAATTGGAGGCAGTGCTGCAAGTGGGGTCTGAGCAGAGCAGAGGGGCAGAGTCTCCCCCCTTGACCTGCTGCCCACTCTGCTTTGGGTGCAGCCAGCCCATGGTTGGCTTTTGGGGCTGTTTCAGCAGGCACAGAGCTAAGCCTTCTATGCCTTGGGTTCTGTATATATCCCATTCCTCCTGCCACAGTTCATTTGTTGCCCTCTTTGCAGGGGTGAATAGGCCCAAGAATATCTCCAAGGGTCTCCATGTGGCCATCAGGGATAAAGGAAGCTTCCCAGTGCTTTGCCTTCAGCTTCTGCTGCAGCAGCTCTCAGCCAGCCCTGGGCATTCCTGTGGCCAGCAGCTGCAGTGGCAGATTACAGCTGAGAAGTGCATTTAATTATTCCCAGTTGTGCTGCTTCCTGGGTCAAGCCCCTGAGCAGTTGTCCAGCCCTCAGAACAGTCAATACCTTTCCTCCTGGGGGCAAAGCTTTCCAGTGCAGTTGGTTTGATTTGTAAGTCTGCAGCATGGAGTTACAGCAAGAACTGGAAGAGAAATGAATGAGTCTCTTAAATACACATACTGGGTAATAGCTCTTCATCTTCTGCCAGCCCTGTGCTGGGCTGCAGCAAGAGCAGTGTGGGCAGCAGGGCAAGGGAGGGGATTGTGCCCCTTGGCTCTGCTCTCCTCAGACCCCAGCTGCAGTCCTGGGGGCAGTTCTGGAGCCCCCAGCACAGGAAGGCCATGGAAGTGTTGGAGCCAGTGCAGAGGAGGCCAGCAAGATGGTGAGAGGGCTGCAGCAGCTCTGCTGTGAGGACAGGCTGAGAGAGTTGGGGCTCTGCAGCCTGCAGAGGAGAAGGCTTCCAGGAGANTCTGTGCTCCACAACCTCCCTGGAGGTGTTCAAGGCCAGGTTGGAGGAGGCCTTGAGTGCCCTGTGCTAGTGGGAGGTGTCCCTGCCCATGTCAGGGATCTGGAACTGGCTGAGCTTTGAGATCCCTCCCAACCTGAGCCATTCTGTGATTCTGGAAAGGGGCAGTAAGTAGCAGTTAATAACTGGCAGATAGCTGTAATCAACCTGTAACATCACATCAGGAGAGTGCCTCCTGCTTTTACCTGCCCACTTCTGTCTGTACAATCCAAATCAGTTCTGGTGGTGCTGAGATCTCAGCCAAAGTCCCAGCCCACAGGCCCTGAACTGGCAGCTGCAGTGCTCAAGCACAGGATCAGTACTGCAATAGCAGCACTTGGCAGTGCAGTGCTTGCAGGCTGGCTGAGAGGAGGCTTCAGTAGGAAGTTTTCAGCTAGGAGCAAGCAAAGAAGTTTTGGCTGTAAACCCCAGGAAGTGAGAGAGCTGCTGTGGGACATGGAACAAGCAGTGGTGCCAATGCCAAGTGGCAGTGGTGAGCAGGAGGAGCGCTGATGGACACCCACCCAGGGCATGCCCTGCCAGGTGCCATGGCTGTGCCAGCCTGCTGGCAGCCCCCAGGCAGGGCTGCAGGGGGGTGGGGGAGAAGAACAGCCAGCCCACTGCAGAGCACAGCTTCTATAAATAACAGCAGGGAGATTGGTTCAGGTGCCAACTCCATCTGGAACCCTCCCTGCGAGTGTGCGCACAGCAGGGTCCAGCGCTGGCCCTGCAGCCCTGGGCAGCAGAAATCAGGCCAGAGGGCAGCTGCCATGGCTCCTGCAGGAGGCTTCCCACAGGATTCCTTCAGGGACAAGAAGGGCAGGTGTTGATTTTGTGTGTTTGCAGTAGTGTGGTTAAGCAGAATTTGCTGCTGTCCTCTACCCTTTTGGGTTTGAATTGCAGAACAAAGGGCAGAAGGTGCAGTAAGCAGACACAGGTGTGGGGTTAAGCAGAACTTGCTGCTGTCCTCTACCCTTTTGGGTTTGAATTGCAGAACAAAGGGCAGAAGGTGCAGTAAGCAGACACAGATGTGGGGTTAAGCAGAACTTGCTGCTGTCCTCTACCCTTTGGGGTTTGAATTGCAGAGCAAAGGGCAAAAGGTGCAGTAAGCAGACACAGATGTGGGGTTAAGCAGAACTTGCTGCTGTCCTCTACCCTTTGGGGTTTGAATTGCAGAGCAAAGGGCAAAAGGTGCAGTAAGCAGACACAGATGTGGGGTTAAGCAGAACTTGCTGCTGTCCTCTACCCTTTGGGGTTTGAATTGCAGAGCAAAGGGCAAAAGGTGCAGTAAGCAGACACAGATGTGGGGTTAAGCAGAACTTGCTGCTGTCCTCTACCCTTTTGGGTTTGAAGGGCAGAATAAAGGGCAAAAGGTGCAGCCAGCAGACACAGATGTGTCCTGGGTGAGCTCAAAGAGGAGCTTGACTGACTGTCCTGGGTGCAGATGTTCCACTTAAGAAGAGGAAGTGTTGTATGAGATTTCTCATACTTCTATAAATACTCAGGTTAAACATTTCTGCTGACAGAATTGTTTGGGTTGGCAAAGGCCTCTGAGAGCATCCAGCCCAGCCAGCAACCCAACCCCACCATGGCCATCAAACCATGGCCCACAGTGCCCTGGCCACACCTTTCTTGAACCCCTCCAGGGATGAGGACTCCACCACCTCCCTGGGCAGCCTGTGCCAGTCCCTGACCACTCTTGCAACAAAGAAAATTTTCCTCCTCTCCAACCTAACCCTGCCCTGGCACAACTTCAGGACATTGCCTCTATCACCTGAGACTAGGGAGAAGAGCCCAACCCCCACCTGGCTCCATCCTCCTTTGAGGGAATTGTAAACAGCCTCAAGAAACAGATCATGAAAAGAGCCTCCTGAGATACATCTTGCACCAAGAGGAGGCCTCCCCTCGGTGGCAGATGCATTCTGTATCCCCCACAGACACCTGGGTAGGAGATGTTCTGTCTTTCAAGCTGGGGATGTGATCTGAGGATTCTCTGAGTAGCAGCAGTGCACAGTAAGAGCACAGCTGGGTCCCAGAGCAGCTCAGCACACCAGTGAGGAAGGCAAAGCCTACAACATAATGGTTTTATTGATTTCCAAAGGGCAAGTTACAGGCTGCTGCTGGCAGATCATGCTGAAAGCTGCCCTGTATTCCCAGGGGACAATGTCCAAATGCCTTATTCTGTCCAGTGGAAATCCTCTCACTCCTTCCTCAGGATCTCCTCCTTCCTCAGCTTGCTGAGCCCGGTGCAAACTGTGGCCCAGTGCTACACAAACTGTGCCACTCAATACCCAGCAGACAGCAGGGAGAGCAGTGTGTGGCTTGCTGAGCTGCCCCAACACCTGCCCTGGGAAGCAGAAATCCTCAGCAAGTCTGAGTGTGTGGAGTGGGGAATGTTGCCTTTGAGTTCTTTGCCTCTGGAGAGTAAATCAGTAGAGGCTGATTGCAGGGGAGGAGGAAATGGACAGGATGCTGTTCCCACAGCTTCCCTGGAGCCAGCAGCCGAGTGCTGGCCTCTGCACACACACTGCTCCTGGCTCCCACTGCTCTACCCTGCAGCTCCCCTCAGTTCCCACTGCTCCTGTCAGCTGTGCTGGGCTGCTCTGGACTTGCAAGCCCAAACCTCTGCCAGTGGCAATCCACACAAGGAGCTGTTTCATGAGTGCAGAATTTGGCTCAAGGTACTCCTGAGCTTTGCTCCCTACAGACACACTTTGCCTTGCAGACCCCAGGGACTCCTGTGCACCCTGAGCCACACCTCAGAGGAGGCTGGAGCCAGCTGGGGGTTGGGCTCTGCTCACATGCAATGAGTGACAGCACAGGAGCAAACAGCCTCAAGCTGTGCCAGGGGAGGCTCAGGTTGGCTATCAGGAACAATCTCTCCCCACAAGGGATCTCAGGCCCTGGCACAGGCTGCCCAGGGAGGTGCTGCAGTCCCCATCCCTGGAGGGTGTCAGAGCTGCATGGATGTGGTGCTGAGGGAGGTGGTTTGGTGGCAGTGGTTGGCAGCAGTGGAGGGGCTGTGAGCTGTGGGGGGTGAGCTCAGAGGTCTCTTCCAACCTGCACAGTTCTACAGTTCCATGATTCTATAAAAGCTGTCTGGGGATGTGCTTGGGCCCTGGCACTGCCTTGTCCATGCTGTGACTCTGGTTTATTTCTGGCCCTGGCAAAGAGCCACCTTCTGCAGCAACTCCTGGGCACTGGTTAGGAGTTAGCACCAAGCAAGCCTGTCCCCAGCTTGGATCAGCCACGGGGCTCAGAGGCTGGCAGAGCAGGGCAGGGTGGGCCTGAGTGCCAGCTGGCCTTGACAGAGAACAAGTGCTGGCATTGTGGAGCTCACCTGTGTAAACAGCAGCAGGCACCTCTGAGGGAGCCTCTGTGTTTTAACCAAGTGTGTCTGCTTCAGAGGTGCTGTTGAGCTCTTGTGAGGAGAAGTGTCAGGTCTCAAGTCAGCACAGACCCTCAGCTGCCTGTTCCTGCTCTGCTCCAAACTGCTGACTGAGCAGATGCCCATCCCTGGCAGGTGCCAGGCATGTGGGACCCTTCTTAGGCACTCTGCATGGGCAGCTCCCCCACTGTACCTTTGCAGAGCTGCTGTGTTGCTGTAGGGCAGCTTCCTGCTGGGAGCTGAGCCCTGCAGCTCAGAGTGGAGCCTCTCACAGTGTGGCAGAGGAAAACATCTCTGGCAGAAGCAGAGCAGCCCCACTTGGCAGTGGGACAGTGCTGCAGCCAGGATGGGGCAGGCAGCTGCTTCCCAGCAGGATGTTCACAGCATGGCTTGGGTTGGAAGGGACCTTCAAGACCATCCAGTTCCAACCCCCTGCCATGGACACCCCCCACTAGCCCAGCATGTTCAAGGCCCCATCCAACCTGCCTTTGAGCACTGCTTCTCTGGGCAGTCTGTTGCAGTGCCTCACCACCCTCATGGGGAAGAATTGCCTCCTCCTGTCTGATCTCAGTGCATCTTCTGCCAGCTCAAAGCCATTGTCCCTTCCCCTGTCATTCCCAGCCTTGGCAGAAGTCCCTCCCCAGCTCTCCTGCAGCCCCTTTAGGTACTGGAAGACTGCTCTAAGGTCTTCTCCAGGAAGGACAGCCCCAACTCTCCCAGCCTGTCCCCACAGGGGAGCTGCTCCAGCCCTCTGAGCAGCTTTGGGACATTTTAAATGGGCCTTCCCCCCACCCCCCTCCTCTTGTACTCTCTTCTTTGTGATGTTTAACTTGCAGTCCTAGTGGACAGCAATGTGC
>VWYK01005744.1:0-23449 GCA_013399775.1 Semnornis frantzii
GAAATTATTTAGACTTGATATTGGGAAGCTTTCTTAGCAGAGCAGTTTAGCATTGCTTTGGTGTCTTGGCATAGGGTCAGTATTGAACCCCTTGAGTATTGAAGATTTCAGGAGTGAAGATGCCTGTACTAAACCTAGTGGTGCAGCTTTGAGAAACAGATACTGAACTGACCTCTAGCTCTTCTCAGTGTTTGTCTGCAGCTTTCTGACTTTAAGTCATAAGAGGGCACTAATTTATCCTCTGCAGTTTTCTGGGAGGGAACACAAGAGTATCTGTTTCACTGTGAGGGTGTTTTATGCACATACAGACAATAGACTAAGATTTGATTACAGGTCAGAATCGTGCTATTCATGCAGTGGGGTCACCACTAATGCTGAAAGCATCCTCCTGTTTGCATTAGCCTTGCCAGCTCCAGCTTCGTTTCACAGACATGACTTTTCACAAGGTGCTGCTGATGCCATATAAGGCAGCATCATGTCTGTTTCTTGCTCAACCACACAAAGGGAGTCTGTTGCAGGCAAATGCTCAGTCTGTTAGACACAATACCTGATACTTGCCAAGCAGCGTTTTCTGCAATTGTGCCAATTAAAATGGAAATTGCTACCACTTATTGTTGAACTCTGGAGTTCTGGCAGTCAGGAGAGGATGCTATACCTCATCAAATGAGGCATTCTCAGCTTATCTACCTTAGTCCTATTTTGCCTCTAGAATTTAACCTGCTCGTGACCTGAGGAGACACAATTAGAGGACTCTTTCTGTGGTCTCTGTGTCAAAAGTGACAGCATACTTGGTTCCATAGATTAGCTTTGTGTGCCTCTGGAGCTCAGGTGTTTGGTCAGAGGTGTGCCATTTTGCAGACTCTTTCTACAAAACTTTTCTGTTCACATAGAAGCATCCACGCAGACAGGAGGACACTGATCATGTCCATACTGGGGTTCCTTCATGCTGCACCTTTAGGATCACTAGGTGTGCCAGCAGCTCCAGCAGGTTTTAGCACTTAGCAGTCACCAAATCACCTGCGTCACTAGAAGCCTGACTGCTACAACAGGGAGAACTACCTGACTTGCAGTAGCATGCACCAGTTCCCTTCATCAACAGAAAGATGGGCTTTCTGAATGTCTTTGTGGAGAAGGTTGGTGATGTCCTGCCCCAAGGCTCCTTTGACCAGTGTGCTCCATGAGCTCTGGTCAGATTTCCCTCCTCTTATGTTGAAGTCCTGGTGCTTTGTCCCATAGAAAGAGATTAAATATTTGTCACGGACCGAGGAGGGTACAGCAATAGCAAGGACTAGGGTGCCAACTGTCTGGAGGGGACAGAGAAAGAACTTTCTTGGGACAAAGTGATGTTTGTGTGCTGACAAGGTGGGGAATGAAACAACTCTGTGTGTGAAAGGCTTTTCAATGCTGTAAGTGAATAAGCTGTGTTATCAAGTTACTCACAATTTACCACCAACAAAAGAGGAAAACTCTTTCTATTCTGCACACAAAAAGAACTGCTTTCCTTTTTTTCCAGGCAGGACATGGGAAAGGCCCCTCATAGTCCTGCCCACAGCAAGAAGCAGTCCTCTGACCTTGGTGCCGCAGAGCTACCCAGAAGCCACTACAGCTTGAAAAGAAGCTGGTTTATATCCTGGTCCAACTTGCAATACTCCTAAACCAAACAGCTACCACAGTTGTGCCATCAAGGCCCACAAGTGAAAACAAAACAAAACAACAAAACACCCAACTTTTTTACTCTGCAAAAGAAGAACAATATTGAAAGAATCCAGCTGAATTCTGGCACTCTGGAGCACTACCCCATACAGGTGGCATTTTGTCTGGTCCAGCACAAGCCTCACAATGACAGGCACAAACCACATCTCCTATAAAGGCAGCCTCCATGACAAGATCAAGGGCTGCCTATCCCCATGTTAAGGTGCCTGAAAGAAACAGCAGAGAAGAGGAAATCAGCCCCACCGGACATCCTCAAAGGCTTTTTCTGGCCCCTGCATTAACCCAGCACACATTTTAGCCGTGTTTGACATTCTTGCCCAGCTCAGTGTTGAGCCAAACACAAACTTACTCTGGAGATGGTCTAAGCACATCTTTGTCTTTGCACATTTGGCTGTACAGGATACAGTGAGAAAACATCTCAGCCATCTCCAGATGTCAAACTGGCATCGGAGCTCTGGGAGCTGTAGTGGCAAGGCTTGGGTGGGTGGGAGTAACCTTCATAATGCAGGGGACTTACACTTCCTCACAAGCAAAGTGCACTGGCTGCTGCTTCTGGCAGCATTTTGCAGCTCACCAACAAGGCTTTGAGTGTAAAAGTAACTCAGCCTAGTAACATCCTGCAGCATGCATTACATCTGTGGTGAAACATGAAAAGAGCTCCAGCCTGTGTGAGTGAAATTACCAACTTTGCAGATTATTAGTGTGAGTGTAAAAAGCTTCTAGCACAGCATATGGTAAATCCATTAGTGCTATACTCCAGAAAAGAGCTTTTTCCCAAGCTGTAGGTCTCATTGACACGTGATGGAAAGCCTAGTTCTGCCAATTGTCTGCTTCCTTCATACCCTCTGATTTTGGTGCAAGTTTAAAGCAATCTGCTCATTAGCCTTAGCCTGGTGCTTTGAGAGATGGCAGTACTCTCTGTGTGGAAAGTCACGTACCAGCAACGTTGGGTTGGCAGAGTGGACTTTGAGAAACATGGCAAGGGAAAGAGTTGGCACTGAGAGGAAATGTGTCAGTAAGTGTGCAGTAAACTGACATTTTATTTGGTCATACATCACCGTGTCAGGGGTTTCAATAGCTCTCATGGAAAATGTGCAAATTAAATATAAAGCAGCTTTTGCATGCAGTAAGAATTTTTTCCTTTACCCTAACTGATGTTCTCATGCCATGTTCAATATCCTGGGGAGCGCCACAGTGTCCTCCTAAAAACCTGCACGAGTCCCTAAAGCAATGTCTTTATTGAAGAGCCCATCCATCCATTTTTCAGGGCATGTGTGTCAGGGTAGGTATGAAACCAGCTGCAACCATTCCAAACACCTTTACACCAAACAAAAACTGAGTCTGCAGTCTGGTGCAAACCTGAACACGGCCTGCAGGCCCTGCAGGGAACGGGAGCAACATTTCCTCATTGCCACACTGGAAATAACGAGGCTGAGGCGATGAGAAGCCAAAGGCACTCTAAATGATGAACTGCTGAGTAAGAGCAAAGCCCAGCTTACAGCACAGACCTTACAGCTGCCAGCCAGTGGTGGGGGAATAGGAAAGGTCTCTGAAAAATGTACTCAATCAGGGTAAGTGTCCCACCTGTAGTTCATTAGCGGGATTAAGTCCTGATACAAAGTGACAGTCAGTGTTATTTGCTTAGGCAAAAAGCTCACACTCCTTGTCGGTTTTGGCATATCCAGCTGGCTTTAACAATGTGGATCTGAGACAGCCAGTGGAGCTTTAATGTTAAATTAGCCAGGGTGAGAAGCTTGCCAAGGCCAGGCAGAAACAAAGTGTTCTTTTTCCCAGAGTTGGCACATGGAGCCAGTTTCATTTCAGTAGCACCCATGTGGCAGGTACTCCACTTTCCGCATCCATGGCAGCACTGCTACAGGTATCAGATGTTTTTTTGTCCCCAGAGCTGCATGCTGTGGCAGTGGAAGGAAGATTGCCACCAGAGCCGCATACTGTGGCAGTGGGAGGGAGACCAAACAAACTATGTAAACCCCATGGCTTGAGACTGGTGCTCTGTACTCAGTGGCCTTTGGTGTGCTGAGCAAAAGGAAAAGCTCAAAATTCAACCTTTTCTTTAGAGGAGGTTCATACTGCAGAAATCTGAGGTCTGTTCTGAAGTCTAAACAAGAGATAAAGGCTCAAGCCCTCAGCTGGTAAAAATTAGTGCTGCTACTGTGAACTCGTGGAGCTGCTGCAGCGAGGTTTGTTGTGAGGCAGCTGGAGCGTGGCCTGCAGCATGCAACTGAGTCACTGCTGCCCCGTTCCTGGTGCTGGAGAGGCAGCTCCTGCTCAGCGCTTGTTGAAGATGGTTGGTGATCTGGGTGTAGCTTTGGAAAATGTGTACCAGAGGCTATTGTACCGGTTATCAAATTGCTGTTTCACAATCAAGGGGATTGTAGTTTATCTTCTTTTATGTATCTGGAGGCTCAGGTCTGAGTTTGTGGGCGTTAGACAGCAGAGGTTGGGTCGATGTGTTGGGGGAGTTATTTATGTGTTCCTGTACATCAGCACAGCATCTAAGCACAACAATTGGCTTGTTATGGTAACCAATACTTTCTTAATGCAACTACTGCATGATGCTCCCTTGTCCCTGCTGCTGCCACCCCACTGCCCTGCTGCCCAAGGCCAGCAAAAACTTTTCCTTGCACTGAGAAAATGATATTGAACTAACACACGCACAAGCATTTTGTCTTCTGCATGCATCTTTTTCAGAGCTTGATCTACTGCCTGGACCAGGCGTTTTAGAAAGAAATTTTCTTTGGAGGTTCCCCTTAATCTGCTTATTTGAACTTTTTTTTCTACAGTAGCTAGTCCAGTAGCCATGAGTCAGAGCCTGAACAGAGACAGTGGCTGGTCCTGCTCCTCTCCAGGAGTGCAGCAATGCTTGTGCCTCTCGGGTCATCTAGCTTAAAGTAACCTGGTTTTGAGAACTCCTATTTATTGTGCTAAAGAGGAACCAGCTCTACACCATTTAGCAGTGTCAGAACAGGACATACTAATATCTTAAAAATCTTAAGTAAGAAAAGTAATTTAAAATCTACAGACCACTGTGAAGTTTAGCAGAAGATACTGGAAAAGTTTGATCATGCTTAGCAAAATCCTAACAACTGAGAATCATTCAAGCAAGATAAAAGCAGAGCTGGAAAAAAAGAGAAGACTGATCCATAAAAAAAGTTTCCTCAAAAAAGCATAATACAGTCCTTAAGAGCCTGGGGTAGGTCTGTGAATCAAACTGTACAAATCTTTACAGACCAGATGTGTTTATGGCTGTTGTTCTGGCATTGAAAGTAAATGGGCACTATAGCTGTGTAAGGCACCAGTCTGTCAGCACTTAGAGCCAAAACAAGGCCATGGATAATGGACCATAATGCAATCCAAGCAGCACTGCCATGAAACTAGAGCAATTTCATTTAGATCAGAGGATTCAGTCTGTGTGGTGTGGACTTATGAATGTAATGTTTCTCAGTCATGACAGATTAGCCTGGCAGTGTAACACAGCACTCTGGGTTTTTACAGAAACGCCATCCTCAGCTATGCATTTTGGTTTAGTCTGTGCCCTGTGGTATGTGTTGGATTTGTGATGTGTATGAGCCACTTAAGATCCATCTGAAATCCCTAAATCCAGAATAACCTCAGAGATCATAACGTAAGATGCCCAAAACAACAACAAAGAATCTGTACCATTAACTCAGAGGATAGAGATGATCACGAGTAGTTTTTTAAACAAGTCAGAAACAAATTAATCAAAGGCCCAAGTGGCTGGAAGGAATTATCCCTACTGTCTATCGTCAGACAGTGAAACTAATGTCTTGCTTGTGAGGCATTTCACATACTTTTATCCCTATGTGTGGGAAGCAAGAAGGAAATCTTCCTTTGCTTTGATTATCCCTACTTTTTGTTAGTAAATGTTAAACAACACATAGATGTTGTCTGTCCATCTTCTTTCACACCATCAAAAATTCTTGTTTCTGGGCTGAAATATTCCAGCAGGAAGGATGGCTGTTGCCAACCAAAGAAGGGAGTGCTCACAATCCTGCTGCTGTCCGGAGCAGGGATCTTAGTGGATCCTGCTTTGCCTTCCTTTCTATCTGTGTGCTGGGGTCCCAGAGGCCGGAAAATGAGGGCAAACTGGAGGAGGGTGGAATGGGATGGTGGGAAGTGGGAATTTATACCTATGGTGCTCCCTGTATAGGAGACAAGACATAACTGGAGCTCGTACTCAGAATTAGAGCTGGAAAATGCTCTAAGTTCCTGCAGTTCACACTCAACCCTGGTTACTTCACTCTTGACGTGTAACAGAGACATCATGACAGGTAAGCTGATGTTTCTCAGCAGTGCCTTTCTTTGGAGTGTCAACTCAATTCATGGGTTTAAAGTTTTCACTGAAGCATAAGGGAGTCACTAATGGCCATATTCATGTTTTCTCATTGCAGCTGTCTGAAGCCTTTATAACTATGATAAAAAAATATCTTGAGGGACCTTGGACCTGCATAGAAAATAAGCCATTTGGATTTATTCTGCTACTGCATGTTGGATCATTGAATAGAAACTTCATAGTAGTTCAGGAACACAGTAACATCTTTTTAAGCTTGTTTTTATTCCACATATTTTGAACTCCACAGAGGCTCAGAACAGAGTCATTGTGACCCACAAGTGTAGTTAGTTCTTAGCGTGTGAGGCATTTGCCTGCCGAGCCAAGGTTCACTTGCATTTGCAGCATATGGAGCAGAGCTTCTCCTCAGTTCTTTCTGGCCAAAAAAGCAACGGGTCAAACTCCTGTCTGGTGTAAGAGTGCTGCTTTCAGCTACTTCAACCGCAAAGTAACCCGTAGCTTTATTTTAGGCCGGATAATGATACCAGTAAAACAACACCAACAACTGTAAGTTTGGCTCACATTAATAGATTAAATGTGGGTAGCTGCAAACAGATGGCATTGGTTGCTTTGTCCCTTCCTGGTAAAGCCAGCCTCATCAAAACAGCAATTTTGCTGAAGCTTTTGTGCATGTGATCAAAGTTGCCAAAACTTTTAAATAGGCAGAGTTTCAAAGTGATATTTGGGATGGTTTCCAAATGTGTCTGGCATAGTACAAGACTTGTAAAGCTGAATGGTTATGAGAAGAAAGGAGGTCTTTCATTTACCCAATAGGCATTTTTATCATTTCATGTGTCATCTGCTGTATTTGTAGGAATGTTTATTTCCCTCCAAAGAAAACAGTCAGTGGGATGTAATGAAGTGTTACTTGGTAAGCAACATGCTAGATGCCTGTAATAGCACTGGTGCTTCTTCTCTGAGCTTTGTCAGCAACACAATGGGGTGAAAAAGTTCTCACAAATGAAAATTTGCAAAGGAACGTGGGCGAGAGGGAGAGACGAAGGTTTGGAGGCTTGAGCGCAACTTCTGTTGCTGACAGTAACTCAGAGTGCTGACAACTGCCAGCTCTTACTGCAACTGCAGTTCACTGCCTCTGCAGTGAGAGGTGGTGCTGCTGGTGGCAAGAGCAACTCTGTTCTCAGGTCAGATTCAAGGGCGTTTGCAAAAGCATCAGGGTTCATTGCCCAGGGGAGTGGCTTTCAGAGCTACACTGGCATCCCTGTAAGATGCTTCATCTAGAGAGGTCCAATGCATCCATAAACAAACAATTCAAACTTTCCATCCCCTGATTTTCTCACTGTCAGGGTGGGGGTTTGTTTGTTTGTTTGTTTGCTTGCCTTTTTCATAGGTTCAAAGATCAATGATCTCAAAGGTCTTTTCCAACCCAGTTAATTCTGTGAGTTCTGGAAAGAGGCCTGTTAATTAATTGCTACAAGATGGCAAGAAAACAACGTGACCTGCTAGTGTCTGTAAAATGGATAGACATAAGAGTACAGGAGAATAGAAGTGGCCTTACATTTGTGAGTTGAGGAAGAAGTCATATTAGCAGAAAATATTTTTTCTAACTCTAATTTTGAGCAAGTTAAAAATGGAGGAGTTGATTTTTGCTGTTAATTAAGGCTTGGATCTGACAGTGGGAGATGCTGAATGAAAACTCAGATGAATCCATTGAGTGGAAAAATTAAACTTATTTAACATTTGAAGAAATGAACCTAATATTTTATAGGTCTGAAATATGTAGCAAACATTGTAATTCCTTTGGTTCCAGCAAGATTACAGCCAGATAGAAACCCTACAGTCTGATATGCAGTATCTGGCTTTGGGAAGGAGATTATGCTTCCCATGTGCTGGGTCTACTGCACTTAATGACATATGAGAAACACACTTTAGTGGGTTCACAGATTATTTATTACAGGAGCAGAACATCATAAATTTGATAACCAGGCCTCTAAAATATGTAAGAAATACATGGATGTGTCTGTATGTGTACTGTATTCACTTGTGAGGAGTAGTTTAATTTGTATTTATGGGAAGTTTCCATTCAAAGGCAAACCATGCAACAACATCTGCTTCTTACATAGACATGCAAATTTCTTCTATAAAATATTGACATCCCCAGGGCCAAAAAAAAAAATAAATTGACGGTTTTAGTTACAGATCACAAACAACCTATGAATGTACAGGTCTCTGAAAGGAGGGTTTTGCAAGTGACTCTGTTTATGCACATTTACAGATAAATTCTGCCCCAGTAGTAAAAGTAGAAACAAACAAAACCTCTAACAGAATCTATTCCACTGGTTCATTAAGACTGGTCCTGGAGATGCAGAGGTCAGGCTGCCAGATGGAATTCTGTCCCATCACACTCTCTGGCTCCCCTTCTAAGCAAGAAATCAAAAGCAGCAGAGCACAAGGGAGTTTCTCAGTGCTCTGTGGAACTTTTCTATCTTTTAAAATTACATCAGCTAGGGATCAGTACTGTTGCTGAAATGTAGCAGGTTACTGAAATGGCACATTCCTACACCACTGTGTTTTTACAACAACTAAGAAATCATTCATGAAGGGCAAAACCATCTCCAGTTTAAACTGGAAGCCAGAATCCATTTGGATTGGTGTAATGAGCTGTCAATAACAGACAGTCTCAAGGGATGATTATTTTAGCTCTTTTCAGTAGGATCTGGCAGGAGAAGGAGGTGGAGGAAGGAACTCAACCAACCTGTGCAAACTCTCTTCTTTCCATGCACTGAGTGACTCCCGCATCCCGTTCCTTCCTGCTTCTGCAACGGAAGCTGCAGATTGGACGCACAGATTAAGGAGGAGCTGTGGTGTCTTCAGGCAAGACCTCACGCTCTCGGGACAAGAGCCTGACTGCAGCAGGGACACAGCTCTGAACGACATGACTCCAGTTAACTGGTGAGTAGCCCTGATCTTGGATCCCACGCTGAGAAGGTGACAGCCTGCAAGGTGCAGATGACTCACTCGCGTTGTCATGGGGTTTTCTTGTGAAGCAGGCACTGGGTAAATGTCCCAGTTTGGGCCTCGAGGACAGAAATGCCTCTTACCCCTTTCCAGGAGTAAGAAGGAGGACACTGCACACTGATTGGAAGCTTAAAGAGAAATTCTATTTACAAGAGCATATATACAGAAGGCAATCAGGTAGAATAAGTACAAAACTCATTAAACCCAAACAGGCCTTCTAGACTCTTCCACCCCTTCCACCTTGGGTCGGCCTGANAAACCAGGAAGAACCCTCCCACAGATTGTAAGAGTTCATAGATGAGACACGATTTCCCTATTTGGCTCCAAAAGACATGAAAGTACAAGGCATTAGAAAACTGAGCCACCATGCAGGCAAAGAAGGACCTGGACCATGGCAGCATTTCCCAGAGGTCACTGGAAACACTGATCCCTGTCACTAAGTGTCATGGCTAGAGGGGGTCTAGGTTATTCCAGACTCCCTAAAAAAAACTATGAGATCAAGATCCATCCCCGGGGATGAATGGGACAGTCCTGGATATGGTAATTTTGATATTTGACCCCATAAATCCTGCAAACACTTTAGAAGTAAGCACCAAGGTCAATTCTTGCTCCTTTATCCTTTTCCTTTCAACTCTGCAGAGGGACCCTTACCTGGGTAACCAGGTAACTATGTAGGAGCACTCTGCAGGCCACCACCACAGGGAATTTCAGTCTGCTTGGGCCTAACTGGGAGACAGTGGGGGATGGGAGAAAATGAGCACTGGAGGGTTTGGTGTCTTTGGTTTGCCTGGGGGGTAGGTTTGGAGGAATTTGTGTATTCGGTGTTAAGGATTCGTGTATGCCATATCTTTTCCTGCACATTTTTACATACAACCTTTCTGTATTTTCTTCTCCAATTCAGTGAGAGCTTTATTATTTTACTGCTTTTTTCCCTTAAAAAGAGTAAAATAAGAAAATCTAAGTCTGTCGCGCTCTTAAACAAAAAACTATGACACTAAGTTTGAAGACCTGAAGGGCTTATTTGTCTTTTAAGGCTGAAATCCCTAACCCAAAATTTCTAGCAGATTAACTGGCTCCCCTTCATGTACTTGCTGTATGCACAATAATATGGATACATTTTTTCAGACTTCTGACTGTCAGTTTATGTCATGGGTCCTGAAGAAATGTTAATCCTATTCCTTGTGGAATTATGGACTAGGAATTAGGAGAAAGACAGCTTTTGTTCTGCAAACGACTAAAAATAACTATAAGTTTAAAATAGTACAGGAAGGAGTGAAAAAGAAGCTGAAAGACCATTTTTAGTACTCCTTTAGGCCTTGAAGGTCCCTCAGCTTAGGAACCCTGCGCTTCTTTTGGTCTTTGACACCTGATGTCCCTTGATCTTTGTGGTGTTCAGTTAAGCTGCAATTTTAGATTTGTAGTATTCCAGGAAAAAGAATGGTCCAACAACCAGACTTCCTTACATCCTCTTTCCTAGAGAATCAGATGGTTCATTTGACACTTGTTTGTGGTTACCAATAGGTAACATGCACTTTATTTTATTGGCTGCATTTCGAAATGAGTGAATGAGTTTAAAGCAAGCCTTTGTGTTGTTCCTCTTTACAAAGAGAAAAAGCCTCAACCTGTGCAAGTGGACTCAATATTTAAACTCTTTCCTATCTGATGTTGCACCTGAAAAGCCATATGTCACATTAGCCTTAGTAGGTTCTATTGGTTCATCTAAGTAATAACCCGCCTGAAGTGCAGCAGGGAAGCAGAAGGGACAGCTGTCCATCAGCAGCATTTCAGAACCATTAACACTGGCATAAGGGATGGGCTGCATCTCAGCCTTCCTTTGGCCAGGCATGACCATGGCTTGTCAAACAAACACAAACAAAGCATTGTGGTCTGCCCAAAATAAAAACATTTGCTAATGGGGAAATGGAGCTGTCGGTGGAAAAATGAGACTCTGAAACAGCAGTCAATTGTATAAAAGCTCTAATCCATCACTCTTCTGGCGTGACAGGGTGCCAAAGAAACAGGTGGGATGTTTGTCAGAAATACCATCCCCACAGTGACTTCCTGTTTTCTGCAACTCACTCCACCCCCAAACCCCCCTGGTTTGTAATCATATCAGTTAGAGACCTGCAAAACTTTTTCTTCATACTGTTGGGCTTTTCAAGGAAATTAGGAACCAAACAAAATTCTGACCTCGGTCAGAATAGATTGATGCAACTGCTCCTCATCCCAGCTTGAAAAAAGGCAAGCAAAAGTGAGCAGTGACTAAGGTAAAGAAACCAGAACTGGTCTAAATCAGCTTCCAAAACCAGTATAGCAAGTGTCAGATACACTGGTCCCACCCAACTGTTTTTTACTGCTGAGCCAGTGATCCCAGATCCTGTATTTGGGACCTAACATCAGTGCTTTGCGTAACCATAGTGTGATAAAGCCACCAGTGCACACCAGTGAAAGTAATCCACCTCCTGAGGACTTAGACACTGACTGTATTCAGAGAAAGCCCTGCCTTGAGCGGTATTCATCTTTACGAGGATTCCTTTCTAGGTGGGTTGACTTTTATAGGAAGTGAAACATATTTTCCAGGTTCAATTGCAGGTTTTTTTCTATCCAGGGCAGAGGGCATCCAAAGCAACTCTGCACTAATGTGCATGGTAAGTCCTTGCTCATACAGAGGTCCTTACATGTGCTAAGGGAAGTCAGAAAAGCTAAAAATGGGTGCAATCTCCTCTACTAATTGCCAGAACAGTGAAGAAGGCCTCAGTGTAGAGAAGAGTCAGGGAATAGCTGGCAAAATTGGGTTTCAAGATGTTCCTTCCCAGAAAAAGGCCTTGCTCTGCTGAAAGCACCAGAAGAGAGGAGCTTGGAAGAAAATCAAGAGGGCAGAGGAGGGAGAAGAAAAGAAACATTTTATAGATCAATATTCCTGTCAAAGGCAAATATTTTCTCCTGTTTAGTCTGGCACAGACAGTTTTGGAGGGGATATTTTTAGAATACGTTACATGAATTTTTGATTACCTAAAGAGATTTATTTTCTGCCAAAACAAAGGCATCATATTTCTCTAACCAGAATGTGGCACTTACTGTGAGGAGGGCCAAACCTTGCACATAATCATTGAGGTCATATGCAAATAAAAGGCACTGTACTCTGTGTAAAGCCCCATTTTCATTATCCTTACAACATTTCTCGTTTATAATACTGTGACTATTTTATGAAAAACTCTCTGGGACTAGTCCATTAAATCCTAACTTTCAGTCTCTGCTAAGGAACTGTCCTCAAGGAATATCTTGAGATTTTTTTTTTTTTTTAAATTAAACCACTTTTTAGCAGTTTAATTGGAAACCATTCTTTAAGTGCTGCACTGCCATTACTACCTCTGTCATCAACCAGCACATCAGTAGTGGTGCTTGTGGGATGAGAGGTGCAGGAGGAGATCCCTGGGCTGGTAATCTTCAGCCTTCAAGTGAGCAGATGCTACTGTGTTCTGCAAAATAGGGAATGACACAGACTTGTCTGTTGTATTTGTGCATGAGGAGGCTGAGCAGGGGCTGCTACACCCTAACTGTTTCTTGTATGCAAGGACAGCAGTCAGGGCACGGTGTGCAGTGTGTTCCCAGTCCATGGCCAGGTTAGAAGGAATTCATGTTCAGTCCAAAGCCATTCAGGTTCTGTCCCTGCTAATTCCTTTTTGCAATCATACCTTAGAAATATTCCCACTGTTCTTCTGAGGCATGTTGTTCTGGCCACTTATTGACATCAAACAGAAGAAAGTACTTTGACAGCAAAATTAAAACCAAGGGGTTGTGTCATTTCAGGCAAATGATTTCCTCTTTTAAAGCAGCACCCAAAATACCTCCTTTTTTCTCCCTGTGCCTTAATAGGGCTAGATGAGAGTGGTGGGAAGGTTTTGCACACTTGGTCTTGTAGTGTGGATTTTTTGTGTTTTCCTTCCTGTGCACAAATTTACAAACTTTTTAGCTAGCTGTCATCTCTGCTTCATCTTTTAGATGTTATTTCCACAACCTCCACTGCAGAAACCTGTCCCCACCCATAACCCTCTTCTGACTTGGCTGTTGCCAGATTGAAGACTCTAATTTAAAACTGCACTGTTCTCCTAATGTTGGACCAGGTCCTTCGCCCTTACCTGAACAACAGAGCTCAGCAAATTATTTTTTGCATCAGCCTTAACAGGCTGCCAGCTCATCCAGTCATCACTGGCTTCCTGTTCCAACAGAACTGACAATAAAGAAGCTCTGGCTATCCCCCTGTAACTGATAAAAATCTTTATTTCATGGGTAACAGTAAGAAAAGTGCCAGGTAAAGTCAAACACTTCCAGGAGAGTGAAAAGAAGACCTTTCTGAATGACTTGAATGACAGATCCACTTTCTTCAGGAGACAGATAAAGCAGAGTGCACAGGTGCCATCTGGAAGCTGCCCAAAATCAAGGCCATCCACTGCCTGCCTTCCTTGCTGCTTTCCTTTCTGGCACACACATTGCTCACAGGGCACAGTAGGCATGGTTTATGCAGGCATGCTCCACTGGGAGGCTGTGCCTGGCTGTTCTGACATGGTCTGAAGGCAAAGACAACTGACCTCCTTTTTGGAATACACCCTCTCTACCTTATCATAAAAGATGGGCTGGGATAGAATGGGACTCTGTGGTAATCTCCCCAGGTGCTTGAGATTCTGGGCTGCTTGAATGGGTGGTTTGTATGGGTTTGTTGGGTTTTGGTTGGTGGCTTGGTTTGGGTTATTTTTTTTGTTTGTTTTGTTTTGTTTTTTAGTTTGGCACACAAAATGGCACCTGAACTCCAAAGATGTTTCCATTTTTGTAGTCCTTTACACTGGAAAATGTCTCTCCTTTGCTAAGGTTGATAAGGCCATTCGTCCCAGTCACAATCTCATTTTATTTCTGTTTTGGAACAGCTTTCTCTGAGAACTAGTGTGTCTGATGTGTGCTATTTGCAATTCATTTATTATCCTATGAAAACTGTTCCTCCAGTTTATTATTATTGTTTCCCTCCCAGTTGCTCACAGATGCCCCTTTGTAGAGTGCATGTGAAAGCTTTTGGCAAAACTCTGACTTTTTCTTAAAGAAGTTCTTTCTGTTATTTAGTCTTTGCCAAAGACACTCCAGTATTCTGCTGCTGTTGGAGCCCTATGAGGTGATGTTGATTAGCAGTGATGGGTGTAATGTTCGTGTAAGTCGCTCAGGTCTTCCATTTCTGCATATTTGCTGAGTGATGTGACCTTTCCACCTGGTTGCTTTGCAAAAGGCCTGTTGTGCTCAGAACTTCTTATTTTGGGTAGGAAAACAGAATACCACTTCCCATGAGCTCTTCAGCAGATGCTATTTCATGGAAGTTCCCACTGAAGGCAGGAAACTTCTGTGGTGTTACATCCAGGTTGAAGTACTGATGTAGCTGTAGAGTTAAAGAGGCCATGCTTTCTGCTTGCATAAGCCAAACATGGATCTCTGAGGTGGATCTAGCATGCTAACATGCTGGTACCTGTGTATCTACATGCATTGTGCACAGGTACAGCTCTTTGGGAGCATCAAATGTGAGAGAACTTCCTTGTGGAGCAGAAGTTCAAGAATCCATTTAGAAAGAAACTTCTGAAATTACATAGAAAAATCACTGTTCCAATATTTAGCATTTCTCCAAAGGTCTTTTCTTAATAGAATAGTTCATTTATTAAAATTCCAATGCAGTTGGCCCCAAATAATTTAGATATTTCACCTAAATTCACCAAAAATCTGCAATTAGTTAATATTTGGGGGACTATTTTCAACGTGCAAGCATTCTGATGAAGCAAATCACTTTGTCCTGCAAGTGAAGCTTACATCTGCTTAGGTGCATCACATCCTGCCTGTTGTTGCCCTCTGTCCAGGGAATGTTGGCCAACAGCTCAGATGGAGACACGGCCAGTGAAGATGCCCTGTCACAGGGGTAGATCCGAGCTGAGCCAGGCAAAGGGAAATCAGGGCCCTTTTGTTCAAGGGCCCTTAATGGCACATAATGAGATCCCAGGAGCATACATGCTGCGCTTCAAAAAGTCACAGGATGAGACAGATTGTGCTAGACAGGGTTAGAAAGTTATTCAAGGTCATTTAGCAGCTGAATGGCAGGCCTGAGAGCAGAGTAGGGTCAGTGCCTCATTCTCCGAACTAGATTGCATCCCCCAATTATTGATGAAGTTTCTTGGTGTTGAGCAGAGCTGAGGGGGGGGGAAGGCAGCAGCCCACCCTGTGAAGGGCTGAGCAGAGAGGTGACAGGGTGCTTGGCAGTGTCAAAGAGGTGAAGGCCTTCATGGTTTTCTTTTGGCCTGTTATTAGTTTCTCTTTGTGGGTATTTTGAAAGGAATATTTTGTTAAAAAGGACTTGAATGAGGCAGAGATGAAAACAGAGACACTGGCAAGATGCTTTAGATAAAGAAGCAACAGGGAGAAGAAACACAGGAAGGAGAAGGGAGCAGCAAAATGGACCATAAGGAAAGGAGAGGGTGATGATGAATTTGGAAGGGAATGGTAACAGCTGAAGTGCCCAAATACATATAACAAAGACAGAGAAGGCAACAATTAAAAAAAAAAAAAATTAACACAAACTCCAAACAGTTAGGCAGTTTCTATGCTAATAAGAGTGAAGGTCTTGGGGATTAGATAAAACTATAACTGTAGAGGTCCTTTGCATTGTCCTCTAAGGGTATAGACCTTGTAGTTCCATACAGGTTCAGAACTGACCTTGACACCTGTGCAAGGATATGATGCCAGTGCTCTTCTTTGAAAGCCTTTTGTCTAGCATCTTGGTATGATCTGACTATGCCAGGCCTTCCTAAGTGTTTAGATTGGGGACTTCATACTTTGTACATACAATACAGCATTGCAAAAACGCTTTCTCCAGGAAGGGTTTAGAAAAACGTATCTGCAAAGGAGGGTTCTGTATGTTCTGTAACAAACACTGTTGAGGAAAGATTATACAGAATGGAAGCTCATGGTGTGATTTTGAAAATGAAATGTAGGAATCCAAAACAATCCAAACAAGAATTTGCTGGAGAGTTCTGTGTTTACACCCAGAGGGCAAAATCAAACTCATACAAATTGATTAATTCCTCTTCCTTCTCCATGAGGCTGACACCAGGCTTTTTTGAGTGATTTCTGAGCACTTCACAACCAGCAGTACAGACTGGACGAGTGATAGAGATTTGAGAGATACTTGGACAAGGTGTTCTAGCACATTAATCACATCAGAAGTTCTCTTAGTGGTGTTGAAACCAATTACCTCTTGTCCTATCATCAGTGGGCACAAAGAACTGTCTCTTTCTCCTCTACAGCAGCTTTGGTAAGTCTATACTGCTCCATCTCAGTCTCCTTGTGTGAAGCCCTATTTCTGTACTTTTTCTTCAACAGCTCTAACTATGCTTTCTGCTGCTCTCTGGAGCTCTGACTGTGCTTTTTTGTTCTTCTCTGGACACTCACAATTGGTTCAGTTGCTAAAGTTGATTTAGGGAATTGGAGAAAGCAGATGATATCTTGATACACGCTTAGAACCAGAGGGATTGAATGGCAAGTAAAGTATATTAAAGAAGTCAATACCAACCCCCCACTCTCTGACAACCCTTTCTCCTGCCCAGACATGTTGTATTCATCCGTGAAGCTCCTTCTCCTTTTACTCCAGCAGCTGTGAGGTTTGTCAGCCCTTTTGTGATAATTACTTTACTTCCCTGAAATCAAAGCACCTGCCAAAGAAGTGGCTTGTTTTACAAAATCAAGGCCTATTGAAACATTTTAAGGAAAACAGTTGTTTCATTCTGTAAAGATACAGATCTTCTCTGGAGTCAAGGAGAGACGATAAAGGGGAAACGTTTGACATTTGACTTCACTCGGGAATGCACGTAAAGGTTTGAAATATAAACTCTCAGATGAACAGGTTTGATTAAGTTATCATTTTAAACTACTGTCCCTCTTTTCCTTATTTATTTGTAACTGTGAAAGAAAGACAAATAGCCTTATCTTTGCCATTGGACGAAAGGGCTGCAAGCTGGCAGCTTTCATTGGGAAAGCTGGAGTGACTTTGATGGCTACCATGAAAGTGTGTTGGTCTGTTTGATCTTTTGTTGACTAACTGCAGGTTTGGGGATGTTACAATACATCTTTACATAATGGAGACTAGTTGCAAAGCCTCACCTCCAGTAAAAAGACACAGATGGTTTTAAAAGCAAGCTAGGTCAGGATGAAAAGAATTACGCAACAAGTTAGGCAGTTTCAAAGGTAACTCATGGGTTATACAGCTAGCATGAAAAAAAGACAAGAAGGTTGTAGGCCAGAGAAGACTGCAAATAGACTGGGACTTGATGAGATCCCTTGTAGTTCAAAGACAACTTAGTGTTCAGGATAGAGCCAAAAAAGTGCTCCTGTTGAGGGCTATTTGTTAAGGAAAAGTAGCTAATTCAAATATCATTACTTAGGCTAATTCTTCTTCTCAGGCAATTTTCTTTCACAATTCCTCTCTGTTGTGCTGTCCCAGACACAGCCTGCTTCTATCAGCTAGATTTTCTAATGTTGATGATGGAACTGAAACCATTAGTGCTCTGGAGAGTAAGCAGCTAATCACCAGTATCTGTGATATGGATGGGTGTAATTAAAGTGCCCAGCTGCTCTGTGCCAGGGCTGTGTTCAGCTACAAATAACAAAGCAGGAACATGAATGGTCACTAGATTCAGAGAAAAGTCGTGTGGCATTATAGCAGATGACTGTTAGGTGCTTCTGCTGCTTCAGGAAGTAAGATTCCTTGCAGGAAGTAAGGCTCCTTGCCTGTCTCATGCACACAGACCTGCAGACACCTAAGAACTGGGTTCAGATGAGCCAGAAATATGCTCAAAGTAAAACCTCTACCAGGAGAAAGTGATAAGGACAGAACTAGACTTTAAGCCTTGCTCACAATAACTCTGTGACTAATCTGCAAAGGGACAAAACTTTCAACTGAGCTTTTACAAGGTTGTTCCTACAATAGCAAGCAACCTAGCAGAAAAGGATTGCCTCAAATCACATCACACATGGATGTAAGGATCTCAGTAGCAACTTGTGATGTGCTTTGAAGCATTATTTCCATTGCCATTCTGGTTTTCTGCACAGAAAGGCCCTACCAGGCATATGAGTTGAAGCAATGTCCAAGAGATACAGTCTGGGACCCTTGTGTCCCTGTAGATAACACTAAGAGTTTGCTACAGCAATGATTTGGTTTTGTCTCCCACAAAAAGAGTATGGTGCACTAAGACCGCTCTATGAACTGCATAACTGGTGGAGGGAGTGATGGGGGGGTGTGGGGTGTGTGCTTCACCACTGCTTCAGGCCAAAATATCCTTGTAACATAGCCAAAGTCTACACAAAGAAGGAGGGGGAGCACTCTTCTCTGTAAAACACAAAATGTCCCTTGAAACCACAGTGGTGAGGTCTCTTGCCAAGGACTATGAGTTCAGATTGCCCCCTGTGCCCGAGCAGAACCACACTGGTATTGTGCTGCTCGGGTTGTAAACACCATCGTCCTCTTGCTTTGGTGCGTGGGTGGAAGCTGTGGAAATCAGTTCAAGCCTTTATGTTGCACATCAGATAGACAGAATGCATTGCTGCTTCTTGGATGGGTGATGCCAGTGAAGAGCACCTAATGGGCTTCATGACTTTCAATTAACCACATCATTTTGAAGTTGAAACCTTTTCCATGGACTCGGAAAGGTTTTTGAACTTGGGCCTGACCTGCAGAAATAACCAAGAGAAAATATTCTGATTTTGGCAGTGTTGATTTAAAACCACAACTGCTGATTACATGAAATTTTTGTCATAATTGGCAAAAATCTTGTTTTTCACTGTCTTTGTGCTATATTGAGTATTTTGTGGATATAAACAGTCTGTTGGTCTATTCATAAAAACAACAATTACATTTTACTCTGTTCTTCGGAGGAAAAGTGAGATTGACAAGGCCATGTATAGTCTGTCCATGATTCATCCTGAAAAATTTGCTGTGCAAGTGGTGACAAACTATGCTGGTAAACAGAGAGGGACAGAGAATAATTTTCCAGTTGTGTAGCAGGTTATTTTCAAGTTTTCTGTATGAAGATGGATGTAGTGCTCTTAGCTCAGTGGAGATGGATCCCCTCCAGCTGAGAAATTCATCAAACTCCAGATAGACACTGACTTGTCTGGGTTTGGGGAAACCTATCTAGGAGCTTGTCAGAGTGAGAACTGAGTTAGAGGTCATTCTGAATTTTCGGCTCAATCCCTGGGTCAGTACAAGATTACTCCTTTTCAGGATGCTCTGCCTAAATTCAGGGAGCAGTAATTAAATCACTGGGAATATGTTTGAAACCAGTGTGAGAGGTCTCAGCAGTGCCAGCAGATGCACTGAAGGGCAAGTGCAAAATAAACACAACAGAAACCCCTTGAAGTTAAGCTTTAGTTAAGCTGATTGCTTGATGTAGGCATTTTACACTTGAAGAATGAGCAGTAATTCCCCAAAATCTTTAACTAATGAATGAACAGGCAAAAGGCTTTGTTAAATATAGAATATTCCTTAGCTACTCAACAGAGCCATAACTGTCTGCAGGACAATTTGGTGCCTTGGCTCTGCTTTGCCATTGCCACGCCTGGCTGGATGTGGAAAATACACCTTACTGTGAGCAGGGATTTCTCTGAATAAACACATTTATGAGGATTCATTCTCATCTGTGACTCGCTTTCACTGTGAAAATACAATTTCCTTTCATGAAACAAAGTCCTGTTGCCTCAGGGATAGAGACACTTTTCAGATTACATTTCATAATTCAGTCTGCAGCAGACTAGGTTTGACTATGAGGAGCCTCCTGGGGACTATTTTCATTTCTGTAGCCTGTGGGCTCTCTCCTCCAGCCAGCGACTATTTATTCAGCTTCCAGAAATAAGTGAGGAAGGTGGAGATGGGACCAGTGCCCCTGAGCTGGAAATGCCCAACTGATGGATTGTGAACAGGGGAATTGGTTTCTGCCTACTGCTTTCACTGGGTTTCTAGCTGGCTGCCTGGCCTGGGATGTGGCACAACCTTAGCAACTGCAAAAGCTGCATCAAAAACCACCATTGCCTTAGTCCCAGTTGTGGCTTTGAGGGTAAAACATTCCTTGCAGTAATTCAGCTGTGGCCTCCTGTCTGCTCACGAAGTGCAGTGCAAGCAAGACTCTGATATCAGTTTTCTCTTACTGTGATGAGCATCTTCTTTACCAGCCTGGACCTCAGCCTTCTGCATCAGTGAGGACACTCTCCTGGCTTGGCTGATCTCAGCTATGAAGCCTAAGAGAGATATCCCAGGAGTTCCTCTGTGTTTGGTTTGGTGTTTGCAGTGATCTGCTGCTAGGAGAATGCTAACTCTCACTTATTTTTCTGCTAGGGAATTTGAATACTCTGCTGCTGCCACAGCTACAGCACTTCCTCCGTTGCAATGATTCATGACAGGTCAAGGGTGCTATGTTCTATCACTTGTCAAACCTTATAAACACAACTCTAGTGGGTATTCTCTCTTTACTTTGACTGATACCTTTCTGCAGAACTGTTGAGAGTGTATCCTGGTATACAAAAATATCACCAAATACCATTTTCACCTTAAAAAAATAGCTGACTTGCTTTATTTTTTTTATTATTATTATTTTATTTTATTTTAAGGCTGTTTCTGCTTACCCTAGTAACTCTGGGAATTTTGCTTGAGAAAGGAATGCAGCACAAGCCTTTTCCAGGTCCCAGGGTCCAAACTTCTATGGAATGGGAAAGGGGCAATCAGCCCTGTGAAAGGGTTTGTTTAACTAAGAAAAACCAGGTTTAGGCTCCCAGCACAAAAGAAAAACCTTCCACTCATGGGGTGTTTACACACTATTTATGCTGTGCTGACTCTCCTTGAGCCAATTTCAGAACTTTCCAGTGTTTTCCAAAGCATTCTTCCCTCCTGATTTCTATCCTCAGGATACGGATCTCCTGCAGGAGTCAGGCCTGCATATAGTGTAGGGTCTCTGCATTCTCTGCATGACACCACTGTGATCATCAAGGGCTTCACATTCCTCTCATTGAGAACAAACTTCATTGCAGCATCATGATTTAGAGAAGTTCCAGAGAGCCTCTTGAGCAGATGCTCTGAACTCCTAACTGTGTGAGGGGAAATTAGGAGATGGCGTGGCCTGACCAAGGTGCAAAAATTTTCCAGAAGAAAGTCGAGGGAAAAGAAAGAAACTAAAATCTCTTGGGAATCCCTGTCAAATAAAATGGGATTTCAGGGCCCATAGCCCTTCACGGTTATAGTGTGGATTTCTGCCCAAAGCCTGTGGGCCAACTCTTGCGTGGGGCGTGGAACATGGTGCAAATGCTAATGACACATTTCTGCTGAAGGCAAACTTTGACATCGTGTTTCCCTGACAGGTGATCAAAACTTCTCAGCAAGGATCACACCGGGTTTCCTACTGTCAGAAGCAGTGATGTTATGTGGACTGGGAGCTATTAAGGCAGTTACTGCACTGCCTTTCGCAGAGCCCAAAGGAGGATGTTTTTTTTCCTTAAATTGCAATCCCTCAGGCGTGAATGAAGATCTTTATCGGCTTGAAAGATAACAGCTGATGTCTTCCCTCCTGCTCCCAGACAGGGAAAGTAATATCCTGCGTAATGGAACAAGGGAGCTGTAGTAGCTCCAGTGAGAATGGCGAGAGAAGGGAGTGGATTGTGTTTCAGGTGTAAGTGTTGAGCTATTATGTTTCACGGAGCAATGATGTCCTTCCTTGTAAAACAGAGTAGAAAGAGGCTTTTGATTCAATCCTCGGGGGCATGGCAGGGCTGTAATCCCATTCCCATTGTGTGGGGGTACCAGGAGATGCAGAAGCCACAATCTGCTTTCCTACTTCAATTTATCTACCAGAGGGGGAAAAGTTAACACTCTGATAGTCAAGACAAGCCTTTTTGAATGTGGTTTTGTTTTGACTGGTAGAAGCAGCCCCAATTAACTAAGATGGCAGAGTTACTAAGGAACCTTAGGAATGGGATGGGCACATCACATCTTATTTCAGTCAAGGTTGGTCTTTGAATAAGCAGTTGCTGTGGAGTGGCTATGGAGTAGTCTTCAATAATTCCTGTTTCCAGAGCTGGTGAAAATCACGCTGAATTTACTGTTATTTTAGCAGTCATGGGGAAGCTGAAGGGAGTGTAAACTGAGACTGTGAGAAGTTAACACCAAGGTCCCTGGTTTGATCACATCACTGACAGACGCTTATGAGGGTGCTTCAGACTGGCTCAGGAAAGCTAGGAATGCCACCACAGCAGGCTGCAGGTCTGAAAGAGCTTGGTACTCTGCTTCCTAAGCAGGCTTTGCTGCCTTTCCTGAGCTGTGTGCTGCTATTGCTACATGGCTGAAGAAGGTAAGTCAGCAACAGTGCAGTAGACACAGACAACTGGTGACAGAAAAATCTCATGTGGTTCACACCAGTGAAGGAGTGAGAATAACCTTGGTTGTCACAAGGGGCCATAGTATTCTGATGACATTTTTCTACCTTTCCACTATGAATCTTGCCAGATGCCCACAATGCAAAGAACATCTTAGCCAAAGCACCATTTGCATGTTCATATTCCAAGATCAAGTTGCATCTGTGTAACTACTAGAAAGCGTTTTTTTTTCCTAGACCTTTCTTTCTCTACCTCCAATATGACCAATTAATTTTCCCACTGAATAGATATGAAAGAGGAGGTTGCAGTTTTCTTCACAAAGGAAGTGATATAAGAATGAGAATTTGTTCTGCTCCTCTCCATGTGATGAAAGGCCGAAGTCAGGTTAGGGCGCTACTTCAAAATAGAAAGCTTTCTCTTTGCTTTGTGAGACACTTTACAATTACCCCTTGCTGTAATTTACCTGTAAAATTACCTTTACCTGTAACTTGAGACCCCTGTTCACCCACCTACTCACTTACTACACAGTTAAATGCCCTCTGAACAGGAACACAGAAATGCGTTTCTCTAGAACAGACAGCAAATAAGTCCAAGGTCATTACACAGGGGTGGGAACAGAGGTATCCTGCTTTGCAGGCTTTGGCCTTTCATCCATCTTTACAAAGACCTGAGAAAACTGCTTTGAATGCTAAATATGATCTCAGGTAGATGTGGGAGAAATCTGCAGGCAGAGGGATTTCTTCCAAAGATCTGTGGAAAACCCTGCTACATCTGTCGCTGCCACTGCAAAGGGTCCTATTCCATCAAAGTATTTTAAGATTACCTAGCAACAATGGTTTGAATCCTGGATGGTTTCTGCAAGATGAGTACTCTCAGGCTATCACCTGGTGGTGTTTTCAGCCTGTTTGCACATAAATAAATGAGTAGAAATGGCAAGGTTGATGACAGAGGTGC
>VWYK01005751.1:2977-13169 GCA_013399775.1 Semnornis frantzii
AAAACCAATATAAATTTATTTTTTTTTTTTTTTTGGCTAATAAAGGTATTCCAAAGAAAAAAACACAGGTGTTTATGGTCTGTAATATTGATCTATTTATTACAAAGATGAAGTTAAGAAATTATTAAAGAGCTTTTGTTTCAAGGTAGAAAGCTTTTAGATAAATCATCTGCTCTGCACTCCATCAGAAGTGTATCAAAGGCTTTTTCAGCATCAAAGAACACAGCTACAGTAATTTTTTTTACCTTGTGTTCTTTGATGTCTTTGCTAGATTTTGATGTTTTCAGTGGCTGACACTTTCCATCAAAACTCAGTCTGATGGATTTCCAAAGATTTTTTTCTTTCATTATAGTTTTGTGATGGACACTCCTGCAGAAGTTCACTAAGAATACATTATGACCGGAGACAGTAATTTATTGTATCTATGATTAGAAATTCTCTGATCTTCAGTGGTTTCAATCATTATGGTTAGTACCTATATGGATACATGAAAACATGGAGAAAGATTTCTGTTATTTGCTACAGTTCTTAATATTTAAAAGTACAACTTTAGAGTTTGCAGTGTAATTCATTAACTTTGTATGGTAGTCTCTTAATTTTATTTTTCTGAAGTGGCTAAAAATGTCCAAATCCTTCAGTACCACAATACCTAAAACTTTCAGTCACAATAAGTTTGACAGCTACCACAGAGGAACGCAGGCACCTTTCGCTGAGTCCTATCATGTATCTGTAAAGAGCAGACAGGCGGGGATCCCAACTCATCAGACAGGTGCACTTGGTGTGTAGATGGAGCTATTGCCATGCAGTTGTGTGTATGTGTGTACTTGTTACATGACCTGATGTGTGCTACTTGCCTAATAGACATCTGTCCAACATAGACTGGATATTTTTTTTCCAGCAAGCTATAGTCCAACATACCAAAAGATGGATTATATTAACTGATTCGATGAATCAGTGTTAACAGAATTGAAGAAAGACATGTAAGATTTATTCCTAGTTCAGAAGAATTATCACTTTGAGAGTATTTAGAAAGGTGGAGCAGAATAAAATGAGAGAAAGTAGTAGTCAATACTGTATTTAGACATCAGCTATCGGACTCCTTAATATCCCTGAGAAGAGTTCTGAGACTTACTAAAATAAACATCTAAATTAAGCTTCCAGTAAGTGAAAAGATGTTAACCGATCATGAGAATAAAGTGAATTGGCTGGTTTTAATTTACAGAAGTAGTAGACTGAGATCTGAGGATCTGAAAGAAGCATTAGCCAGGAAGAAAACTGTGAAGAATATTGCCCAAGTCTAATGGGCCTTTGGCCACAGATCAGTCAAACAGGAGTTGGCCAAGCTTAACCATATTAGGTGAAGTCAGGGTTTACTTTTACCTTTTAGGGCAGAACACAAATAAGTGTATAAACATGTGCAGGTACCCTGTAAACAAGTTTGGACAGACATGGAGGCACCAGGGGCCTTTGTCTTCCTTTCCTACAGTTGTTTCCCGCAATAGGAGAGAGGGAGAGCAGACAACATGTCTGGGCAAGCTAGGACATGTTTAAGCTGTAGTGGACCTATTTTGGCCTTCCATAACAGAGGGGACCAAAGCTGAGCAGAGGACAGGAAGGTGTCCATACTCCTAGCCAACCTACCCTGCAAAAGAAGGCATGCCAATTTCTTCAAGATATTATTTACTGATGGCCTAGCACCTTCCAAGCTTCCCAAACTCACACCGTCATGGGTGGAAATATTTATCCCAGTCACAATTCATCAGTGTTGGATAGTACACATGAACCCTGTGCTCTAGGCTATGTTTCAGGGGAAAAAAAAAAAAAACTCCTTTCTTAAATAATGCTGTACTTCATGAGAAAATCAATTTGTAAACTCAAAAACATGGGGGGATATTACTGAGGATAATCACTGGTGTTAGTCTGCTGATAATAGAGATCAAATGTGATCATACGGTATTAGAGTAAATGGGTGAAATACCAGTTTCTTACTCCTGGTCTGTCCTGTCTGCCTCTGTTAATATCATGGTTTTACTCCAGAGAGTTATTTTTAAGTGCATCCTAATTAATTGTAGCTATACCTAGTTAGTGGGAAATGTTAATACAGGTCCTCAAACATTTATAGAATCATAGAATGGTAAGGTTGGAAGGGACTTCAGAGATCATCTAGTTCCAACCCCCTGCCATAGGCAGGGACACCTCCCATTAGAACAGGTCACTCAAGGACTTGTCCAACCTGACCTTGAACATCTCCAGGGAGGGAGCAGCCACAACCTCCCTGGGCAACCTGTTCCAGTGCCTCACCACCCTCACTGGAAAGAACTTCCTCCTAACATCCAGTCTAAATCTCTGCCACTTTAAACCCATTGCCCCTTGTCCTGTCATTGCAAGACCTTGTAAATAGTCCCTCCCCAGCCTTCCTGTAGGCCCCTTTCAGATACTGGAAGGCTGCTATAAGGTCTCCTCAAATCCTTCTCTTCTCCAGGCTGCAGAGCCCCAGCTGTCTCAGTCTGTCTTCATAGGAGAGCTGCTCCAGCCCTCTGAGCATCTTCGTGGCCCTCTGGACCCGCTCCAACACTTCCATGTCCTTCCTGTGCTGGGGGCACCAAAACTGCATTTCTGAGGGTTTTATCACAGTTAGTGAGGTATTGCATTACACTGAATCCTACTCTAACCATGTCTATTTATTCAAAATAGCATCAAATTATTGTGATTTATTTTTGGGATTGGTACTGTTCATTATGCATTTTATACTGAGCACTGCCTAACAAATAAAGCAATAATTAAATGTTTATCCAGCTGCATCAAGTGGATATACACAAACCACACAAGTTGTACTATAACATGTATGGATGGAATATATTTCAAGCTGTTAATTGCTACTTCAGCTTTTTGTTTTACTTGGTTATGAATGTAGTAGTAATCTGATTTCTCTTGTCCTAAAAGAAACATTTTATCTGAGCTTTCTTCTGAATTTTTCAACACTTCTTGCATCCACAGGTTCATGTTATAGTAGGATTTGTATTAGGCTTTAGCTTTTCAGATAGATTTAAACAAAGTCACTGGAATTCTACATAATGAATTTTTTCAGCAGAACTTTATGTAGACACCGTTTCTTCTGTGACTTTTCCTCTATCTTTATGTAATGCAGTTTAAAATAATTCAGTGATATTTCAGGGGACAGTTTCCAACGGTCTACTCCTACGTGCCATAAATTGGAACACTCTGAATTTATGCTAAGTACTGCTCAACTTGGGGACTTTGCTGAGATTTTTCTTTTTCTTTTATTTCTCTTTCTACTCAGGCCAACCGAGGCCAACATGCAGAGGGATTTTCACTGAAGCTCAGTACATAAACCTGAGCACTGTTATATACTTCAAGCAAGGAATGTTTATATGGCACCTGGCCCCAGCTGGAGACTACTTTTATTTACCCTTTCAAACAAAAGAAGTAGGTTTTTTATTCAGACCCTGTATATCCTACTGGCTTATGGCACCATGAGTCCAAAAATAGACTCAGAAAACTGTACCATAGAAGCATTTGATTGTTAGCAGAGAAACTAGTGCTGAGTAGGCCAAAAGGCTGGGTTATTCTTTATCTGTTGTGACAAGAATAGGATGATGGAATTTGAGGGAAGATCCAAATTTGACCTCTCTGCTGGTACTGTGCTGCAGAACTGTCTGCAAAGCAAAACATATAAATGCATAGGGGAAATTACAGCTATGTTCTTTTCGGATCCGTGCCAGGGAATTAGATACCTGTGAGCTGGAGAGATGTGATCTCGTGTCAAGAGATCTGAGGTCAGCATTACACTGTGAAGAGACAATGTGAGCTTATAAATGCATGTCAATTTGTCTAATTTTCTACAGAGTAGAGTGAATTCTGCCCTATCCCTTTCAACTGATGATGAGGGTTCATAATAATGGGAAGGAAGATGGTAGGAACATGTGGATATGTGCCAGTGTTAATAAGGCAATAACTTATGCCATCATTTTTCATCACTTATGCCAGCTGAGAACAAGACTTTAAAGTGAAAATACGTTTAAATTGATTGAACTGTATCTTTTGACAAATAGCAACCCAAAGGATGTCGTACTGGCTATTTATCAAACCTTATCAATGACATCACAGGCAAAACAGATATGGTAGCTCAACTATTTCCTCTTCTGAGGTAACACATGTGTGGAGTTCTAGCCAGCACAAGACAACGTAAGTAAAAGTTAAACTTGAGCACAAATTTAATACAAATACATTTTAAAGGTTGAATAGCACTAGATCAGGTTGAGAATATGTTCAGCTGCCATTTGACTGGCACAAACATTTCAGCTTCTACTCATAAGCTGCTAGAGGGAGGCTTGAGATAAAGCCTGTGTTTCCAAGGAGTAGCTGAAACCTTCTCTGCTATTATCAGTAACCTTATCTGTCATTGCAACTGTTCAAGTAGGGTAAGGTTCAGGGGCTAAAACCTGGCTTTAATATGGCTTTGGCATACACAGATTGGAATTGTCTGAATAGTCAACAAATGTATACCAAGAAATAAGATAAAGAGGAGTATGTAAATTTCTAACTGTCTTTGTATACCTTTGTGTACAGCGGGGTTTTTTTTTCCCCAGTACTGAAATAACATTTATTTCCTACAAATTGTATTTAAAATTACTAATCCTAATGAAATCAAGGTTCTTTTGAATTTGGCAACCAAAGCATCTAATTTGGATTTTCTTTTTTGCTTTAAAATAAATACAGGTAGTAAATTATTTCACATAAATGTTAATGGATTTCTTGTTTTCTGCACAAATTAATGAGGACTTGTGTTATCAGATTAATTAGTTCCAAGTCAGTAATATTTATTTACACTGATGAATAAAGATTAAATCTACATACAGCTGCTTACTTGTTGCTGATACTATATTGAGATTTCAGAAACTTTTCTTCTGTTTGGTCAGTGATCTTAGGAACCAATATTTTGCATAGTTTATATATTCAAGATATATCAGATTTTAGCTGCAAAGTCTCTTCTTTCAGCATTTGCATATGTGTGTTTTGTTTGTTTTTCTCACAAATAATAAATGAATTCACATCATATTTCTGGAAGTATTTCTTTGAAACATAGCCCCAGTTACTGTCATAAGAAAGGGAAAAAAAAATCAAAACCTTGAAGTTTTCCCATAATACCTTTAGTCTGTCTTTACTCAATGTCAATATATATATTTTATTTACTTAAAAAATAATCACAAAACTTCTGCTTTGCTTAGAAATGCATTTTTCTACTTTTCAGTATCATCCACTGTCTACGCTGTGCCGTTCACAAATTTAATATGCTCTTTGGCTGAATTGTTCCTTGCTGTCTGCCTTTATTTCCTAAATTTCTGCAATTTGCCAAATAGCAAATTTATCTCTGCTTATAGAATCGTAGAGTGGTTTGGGTTGGAAGGTGTCTCCAAAAGTCCAACTCCCCTGCAGTGAGCTGAGATATCCTCCACCAGATCAGGTTGCTCAGAGCCCTGTTGAGCCTCCCCTCGAGGTTGCCCAGAGAGGTAGTCGAGGCCCCATCCCTGGGCAACCTGTTCCAGTGTTCCATCAGCCTCATTGTAAAAAACCTGTTCCTAAAATCCATTATAAATCTTTTCTAAATTAAAACCACTGCCCCTCATCCTTTCACTACTGACCTTTGTAAACCTGCTTCAGGTTGTGGGAGTCCACTATTAGGTGTACCTGGAGCCTTCTCTTCTCCTGGCTGACCCCAGCACCCTCAGCCTGTCCTTGTAGCGGAGATGCTCCAGCCCCATGATCACTCTAATGTCCCTTCTTTGGACCCACTCCATGAGGTCCATGTCCTTCCCATGTTGAGGGCTCCAGAGCTGGAGGCAGTACTCCAGTTCAGGACTTATCAGAGCAGAGTAAAAGGCAAAATCACCTCACTTGACCTGCTGACCACACTTTCTGGTGAATACAACCCCACTACTCAAATACTGACCAAGCTTTGTTTATCTGTGGTGACTTTCTATTTACTTCTCCTTGTGTTTTTCTAATTACGGCTATTTGTTCCAAAACCCTCATTATGGGCTTTGTTTTAACTACAGTCATAAAGCATAGAATCTTAATAGCAAATGTCTCTGAAAAACAGATTTTTAAGTCAGTCATGAACATAAACACTTCCTAACCCTAGTAGATTCTCTTGAATGAGTAATGTTTTCATGTAGATGCATTATCCATCTGATGCTTTCTATTCCCTGGCACTTAATAGTGCAAATTTTTCCCTAAAATTATTAGCCATAATCCTTGGCTAAGTAGAGAACAGATATAGATTTATTTCCTCCAGAATAAAATACCTCCAAAATATCCCCCTCCTCTTCAGGGCGCTTGGACTGGATGATCTTTTGAGGTCACTTCTAGCTCCTGACATTCTGTGATAACTTAAAAGGAAAATGCTTTTAATGTGCTTATATGGAACATTCCCTGTTACTGAATGCTATCACAGCACTAACTGCTGGCTCTCTAAATTTCAGTAACTACTATTGGCATTGGCAAGAGGTGAAAGTTCTTTTTACTGTAGTTTGAGATATTATAACAAAATGAACTCTGAAGAGTTTATAACTTAAGTGAAAGAAAGCACAGGGAAAAAGAGACAGCATGCAAACAGCTGTCTGAAGTGTGCTGTTCCATGATCTTCTAATGTCTTTCCTGAAGGTTTTTTTTTTTGTTGTTTTTTTGTTTGTTTGTTTGTTTTTTTGTAGTTTTCTAAGGACAGGAGAAGGAGAGGAAAGAGAAAGGTGGCAGCTACAAAAGATAGAAATGGAAAGACAGAACAGAGAGATAAATCACAGGCAAAGGAGCTGAGACTACAGAAGCAGTGAAAAAAGTTACCTTCCCTAAAATATGTAGAACATAAGGTGCAATTTCCAGTGTCATCTCTGAGTCTGCTTACATTCAACTTTAGGTGTAAATTAGAAAGAAAGAGTTTATATAACTTAAATTCAGAATCCATGCATGCCTCCTACATTATTGCTACTTTTAAATTCTCTTAATATGCTTCAATCTTTTCATAATGCGATGCAGTCTTTTATGTGAATACTGAACAGTTATATGTTGTGTTTTCCAAATGCTTGTTTACTTTCTCCTCCTGTGTTACTTGAGCTGCTGTTTCGTATGCATAGTCAATATCAAGACACTGAAACAAGTGTTAAGAAAATGGAAATTGATAGGAATTAAGAAAAAATTATTTGATTTTGAGAGGATTTTCACTTTCTTTGCAAAGGTGAGGCAAATAGCAACTTGCAGAAAATGGGACTCAAGTCAAAGCTTTGTATTTTTTCTTACTATTTTATAGATGCCTAAGTAATGCCTTCCATGAGGTAAATATTTTAATGACAAAAAGAGAGTTTTCCTTTTCGTTGTTATTGACAAGCACTGTTCCAGCTTGCCTCTGTACTTAGCACATACCTCAGATAGAACATGTTATTTGCACTGACCCCTTAGGGGAACGTGCTCTTCAGGCACTCTGCCCCTCTAGCTTCCTTTAATGAAGGAGATGTCAAGATCTGAGCTTCCTTGTAGGTTTCTCCTTATTCTTCTTTTTGCATAAACAGTAGCTTCGGGTTTTTTAAGTCCTGTTTGACTTAAAAGCTCCTGAAATCCTCAAGAAAAAAAAAATTCTATGCAGAGGAAGATAATGACAGAAAGAGAATATCAAGACAAATGTTCAGAATGCAGCTTGTTTCTAAAACTGGGGAAAGATATGAAAAGCGATTTATTTTGAAAGTAAAATGAATTTAAATTGACGGGCAGTTGCTAAAGTATATTTGTTAACTAAATGGAAAATAGCTTTCTTTTTTGTAATACTGCTGGACTTGTAGTGCAGTTACTTTTCTGGGATAAGGACTACTTGGGCGACCTGTACTAGTGGGAGGTGTCCCTGCCTATGGCAGAGGGTTGGAACTAGATGATCCTTGAGGTCCCTTCCAACCTTACCATTCTATGATTCTACTGTGATCTGAGCATTTTGTTGGCAAAGCTAATATATTGCTGTGCCTTAGTTTGAACTTAGTGATTCAGACTTCCCATCGCGCTCCCCCCAATTCACTACGACTAGAGTCCTAGCACAAAACAGTGTAGTCTTTAGAGGAAGTGTGGATTACTTCCACTGTTGTCCAGAGGCAGCAAATACAGGGTGAAAATTCTCCTTGCTACTTGATAGGTTCCTGAAAGAGAAAGGGAACATGAAAGTGGGTATTTTAAATGTATATATTTCACCTGATTTAGATTCAAACTCGAATACTTGTATTGAGCCACTCCGGTTCAGCATGATTTGGAGGGCAGGGTGCTGTTCCAGTTTTTCTAGGGTTATCTGAAGCTGACTGGCAAAAATAAAAATGGTTTATGGTTAATTTACTTTCAATTTCAGCAGGAGTGGCCTTTTAGGAGGGTAGTACAGTCCCTCAGGGGTGTTTCTGTCCCACAGACCCAGGAGGATGCAAGATGGGTCACTTTTCCCAAATGTAGGTGAATCCAGTACCAAACCCCAAGGAGTGCTGATAGTAGAGCTGCTATTGTCAGCTTTATGTCTCCACAAAAGGCATTATTTTGTAGAAAAGCAATTACCAGATGCAGTCTTTTCTGCTTTATGTTCATTTTGTGATAAAGCTGCTGATAAAGATTAGATACTCAGCTGCGTATCGTGCTTCAGTCAAAATAAAAAGATTCTTAATTTGAGTAGCAGATCTCCAAAGGCTGTCCTGGCTGTCCCTTCCAGCTATGCAGCTACAATGTTTTGTATCTATTAAGTTGAACCTTATGAAAATAACATTACTGATATGAAAATGTTTTTTCTTCCTCCTGGTGCCCTCAAGACATGTTTAAGTTTTCTTTGTAACCTTTAAATTTTTTTTCAATCTTTTTGAAGAAGGAGAGGGGAGACATGGTATAGAAAAAAAAAACAACAAAAAGGACAAACAGCCAGTCAATAGCTTTCAACACAAGAAGCATCTTTGCGACAGATTTTCCAAGATATTTTGCATTGGTCTTGTTTAAATTGGTGGTGATATCTCCAGTACACTAAATGGGATCAAAGTTCATTTGGGTGCTGAGTGCTTTTGAAACTCTTTACCACTGATACTTAGCAGTGATCTTAATTTTCCTTTCCCTGAGTTAGTAAACAGCCTTAGAAATATGATTTAGAAACAGAAAACAAACTGACTGTTGTATTTGCCCATTTCCATTTGGAAACCATAGAGAGAGGTAGGCAGACCACCTACCACTGCTTAAATCACTTTGGCTGTATTAGGCTAATTTTAATTCACTTAAATTCAGTCCATGCCTCTCTTTTTCCATTCAGATAAGAGGAGGAAGCAGATGAAGGCTATTTACTATAATTAGATTAGGCAGATCACTCTGTGGAGGAGGGCATTGCATGCTGGGCTAGGTGGGTACAAGTTGACTGCCCTTGTTGATTTTAATGGTATGAACACTGATCAAACTCTGATATGTATAGAAGGGGGATAGTTCTGCTATCCCCCTCCTTTTTTTTCCACAGAAAGACTGGTCAGGCATTGGAATGGGCTGCCCAGGGAGGTGGTTGAGTGACCAACCCTGGATGTGTTTATAAGTCATTTGGATGTGGTGCTTGAGGATATGGTTTAAGAGTGAACTTTGTAGAATAGGGATAATGGCTGGACCCTGACGGTCTTTTTGAACCGGAACGATTCTGTGATTCTGTGAATGGTAAAATGCAGGCTTTATAGTAGCAAGTCCTCATGTCTCCAAATGCATTTGTAGAGTTCCAGTGACACCAAAACCTTGGTCTCTCTAAAGTGCAGCAGCATTTTGACACTGTTTTCAGTGTCCACAGGTTTCCCTGATGTACTTTACCTGCAATGGTGCTAGGTAACACTCTCATTTCATTAGGCTCCCAAGAGTCTCACTGAAGCCGACTGTGATGGTTTGGGAGTTACGGAGTTACCCACCCCCTACACACACACAATGAAATCACCCTGACTAGACTCAGCCTGCTGAAAGTTAAGGACTGAAGCTATATTTACAGACTAGCACAATATACAAGCATGTATATACACAAAAATATATACAGTTATATAGAAGTTAAAAATAATACAGAAACACAAAATCCCTCCAAAACAATCAGATTGCCAGGAGACTCCCAACTCAAACCTCCCCCCCTATTCCTTTTCTTTCCCTCCCTTCA